>VXBQ01001941.1:30252-60066 GCA_013400175.1 Phainopepla nitens | reverse complement strand
GCCCGCCCGCCCGCGGCGGCGCAGCCCTCGGGAGTCACCCCGCCGGCCGTCGCTGCGCTTATGTAAGGCGCCAGCGCCCGTGTCCCGTTTCCTGGTGCTGCCGCCCGCGCTGGGTGCACGCCCTGAAGTTTCGAAACTGCCCCCGTGTATTGTTCAGGAGGCGCCGGGTCCCAAAGCAAAGGGAGAGCGGAGGGCTGCTTTCTCTCGCACCGGCCGGCAGCATCAGTCTGAATAACTACAACAGTGATTAAACTAAGAATTTTCGACTTCTTCAACGTATGTACTATTCTCGGCAACAGTAGTTGCGCATACGGTAACGCGTTAACGTACGATTGCTTTCCATTCCAACTGTTCAAAGAAGTTTGTCATATTTATTAAAATAATATTTCCCCCTTCTGCCCAAGCAAAACATTCAGAGACCATTGACATTTCTCAAAGTAACAAAGAGGTAGATAAGTTCTTGTGCGTGGTTTGACACAGGTTTTTGCTCAGGCCCCTGCACCATCCATCCTCCACTGGAGAGAGACCCTGAGCTCCGAGTTGCACAGTTCAGTGAGATAACCAATAACCCACTGCTAAACACTTCGGCTCTGGTCCAGTCTCCACGCCTTCCAAGGCTAAGCAGAGCAATCAGCAGCTGAGAAATTAATGTTCCTTCATCGGTATTCTGAGCTTCCTCTGTCTCCACTATGGTACAAAGTGCAAAGAAGGAAGAGAGAATGTGCCAGAGCCACATTTACACTCGCTGCATGCAGGCAGTTGCTCCATAGGATGTAACACACAGGACAGAGCCATCAGGGCTTCCCCTGTTCATCTGCAAAATGAGGTTAATGCCGCTTCCCTCCCTCACTGCGGTGTTAGGGATAAGTCCATTAGGTACACAGATATTTATGCTCTTGACTGTTACAGAAACAGCCTGTGAGTAAAGGACTGTGGAGTATTTAACTGCTGGAGAGGAGAGGGGGTGGGCAGCGGAAGCATTAGGACCAGATTCTGCAACTGGATTTGTTGCAATGCACAAGTCAGCTTACCGGGATACCATTCTTAGTTTGCGCTCCTCTGAGGAGTCTAATTTTAAGATTAATCCTAATTAGGCAGTCTTTATGGAGTTTGGTCAACTCCTTGGTAGGCCTTCATATCCAGAATTTCATCTTCTTTTTGCAAGTTCTCTGCTTTAGGGTTAAAGGGATGTAGAATAATATTCTTGGTTTCCATGGGATGTTGTTTTTCGTGTTGCGTGCCAAAAATATCCGTCGCTGGCTGTGTGCTAAGGGCTGTGGTCTCTTAACATAGACTCAAACTAAGGCACTTCAACCAAAGCAAAACCTTGAGATCCACACTGTCCTCCACCCCATCAAATTGCAAATATGAGAAGGATGGCAAACCATGGCACTGTGGTAGAGCTAAATGAGTTTCCAGGACACACATTCCCCACTGCAGCCGGGCACGCCAGTCCTGGCAGAAGAGTAACCACCACCACCACAAATAGCCAGTACTTTCCCACCCTGGTAACTACCAGAGGCATTACTTGAGTTCTGCTTATTTTACAGTGATACTAATCAGTTGTTTCAGTCAAGCTTATGGGGATAATTTTTAAGTTCTATTTGTACCACCTTTTAGTAGTTACAGCTTTATATTTAATGTACCGAAAACCAGGGTAAGCAGGGTTACTCAAAATGTGGTTATGGACCCTGAACAAGTTCAGTCCAAATTCTGCAACTTCCAGAAAATTGGCACAAGACAATTAATGTATGTAGATACAAATTATTCCAGACAACTCCAATTTGAAATAACAAGAGCGCAGGCACGGGGCTTCTAAAGGAGTGAATATTGCTATTGACTCAATGGCTTATCTACTAAAGAACAAAGCAAAATAAAGTTGTTGCAAAATTTTACACATTCTACACATTTGTTTTTAAGGTCACTTTGTCTGGTAAGTAGCTATAACATAAGAGTTTTTATAGCAGCAGGAGTAAAATACATATGTGCACACACAAATGGTTCTAAAGAAGCTTTAGAAGCTCTAAAGAGCTTTCTTACAAAGCTTGTAAGAAAAGCATTAAAATGGTCGTGGGTTTTTTTCCCAGCTTTGTTTCTTTTGTGTGTGTGTGTGTGTGTGTGTGTTCAGTTGTAACTCCTGGGGCATGGCAAGAACAAATCATTCCTGTATTCAGCGAGCCCTTTCTGTGTGTGCCCCACACACCAGGTCCCACACTGGTGATGCCTGTGAGAGGCTCCCTGGAACAGAGGCTGGACAGGGTTAAAGGAATAAAGCAGGGATTTATTAAAAGGCCTTTAAGGATCCACCTTGGGCAGTGCAAGAGCCCAGCCGTGGCTCCACCCAAGATGGACCCCAGGTCACGAGTTTTCACTTTTGTAAATTCTGGTCCATTTCCATACTGGGGTTCATTGTCCAGTTCCAGCTCCAGGTTGCCGCCGCCTGCGGGGTCACCTAGCTTAGGATCACCCACAGACAGGACATTCAGGTGGTTTGAGGTCGAGGCTTTCCCTTCTTTCTCAGCTCGAGCACTGAAGAAGACGCAGAAGCCGTTCTCTGATGTTTTCAAGGTTGTTTATTATTTCTTATCTAAAGAATTCTCTCTCGAGCTACCGAGGTCTGTCTAGCAAGCTGGTCAGGGGCACACTGCCTGCCCAGAGGGCAGGTCTTATCTTTTATAGTTAAGTTTACATAGTTCGATGTTTACCATTAATTTCCAATGTGCTACCCTTACATTACATTGTCCAGTTTCCTGACAGACCAATCCAGAAATGCCATCCTGACTAAAAGATGGATGACAAGAAGAAGAAGAAGAAACTACATGTTACGTGTAAAAATCCTCCACCTTAATTCTAAACTACTTATCATAACAATATTACAAATTCATATTTCTATTCTCTAACAGTCTAATTTATACTCTACTTATCTTTTGGGACTCGTAATTCTTCCTGTAAGGATGGCAACTTTTTCCAGGGACTTAAATCAAACCCACAAGGGTCTTGGGCATCGTGCCAAGGCCTGTGAGCCCTTCGCCCGGGCCCGAGGCACTCAGGGAAGCCAGGGGAACACCCTGGACTCCAGCACAGGTGATGCAGTCCCCAACTCCCAGGTTGCTCTCCTCAGTTCCTGCTGTTTGCACTTTTTGGCCCCGAAGCTGCAACGGTGTCCTTGGTTCTGGGGCTGGAAAAGGATTGTTCTGTGTGACTGAGCTGTGAGGAGAACTCGCCAACACTTTCTGTGAAGCTCAGAGTTATATACTAATGCAGCACGGAATGTGGGAAATAGGAAAGCTCAGACGTGAGGCACGGCTGGCACTGGCCCGAGGCGGCTCTGGCCTGGCGAGCTGGGGCACAGCTTCGAGCGCTGCCCGGCTCCCTCCTGCGGCCTCGCCGGGAAAATGCTGCTCTTTGTGGGTTTTCCTAATGGCACCCCGGCTGCTTCTCACCTTTCTATCAGTAGATTTTTAGCCACACACGCAAAAGCCGAACCTTTTCCCAGCATACATAAAAAAGTTGGATTTTTGGTTAACTGAGGTAATTCAGTCAGTTCTGATAAGTAGCGATGTATTGACGGTATCTACATTTTTAAAGGGGGAAAAAATCAAGTCTTTCAATATGGAAAAATAATAATTTGAGACCACCTGAAAAACTACCTGAGGACTGCTTGCTTGGATTTGCTAAGGAAATAAGGCTTCTCTTTTTGAATAACTGTGCTTCCCTATCCACTTGTAGAAGTTGCCTGTTCCAAGATACTCCACAGCATTGACGGAACTGTATGTTATTAAAGAAAAAAAAAAAAATCAGTACTTTACAGCTGGAGCCCACGTCTAATTCTTAATTTCCTAGGTCTAATTACTCACCATTTACCGTGACGCTGACAGTCATTGATTCTTGCAAAGATCCGGAAAGGCTTTTTTTGCTAATGAGCAAAAGTCGTCACTCTTACTCTCTGTACAGACAAAGGAGGAGGAAAGGAAAAAACCCACTCTCCTCATTACCAGTAAATATATGGACAGGTTTTTCTAAAAGCATTGGAGAGTGTAGGAACAAACTGTAACAAGTAGCAATATCGTACAGTTTTGAAAATGCTTTGATCAAAATGTAAAGGAATGTAAAAAACGTGATAAAGAACTTCAACTCAAGCAGCAAGTTCCCAAAATGTTCAAAAGTCCTTTGCACAAGTGTCTGCTTGTCGCCAAGACAGAAAACCTTTGCTAATAACTTCTGAGGAATGTAGTTTTTCATTCTGTCCCAATTCTTACTGTTTTCTAACTATCCTCATTAAATTCAGTTTCTGTTGGTAAATGCAGTATAATGTTATGTTCCATATATCTTGAGAAGTGACCCATGAAGGAGCCCTGAATTGTTCTTTTAGAAAGATACGAATGGATGAGGCGTATCTCCCCACTGTACCTCCATGTGCTTGTCCCCAAGCCCATGAGCATGATTTTAGATTTTAGCTCAGGGCACTCCAGGTCTGAGATCCTGCTGTTTAGTGTGTATTAGCAACTCATTTTCTGCAGTCAGCCTCACAGAAGGCTGAATGAAGAGAGCTTGAAATTGAATTCACAGTGCTGAAAAGAGGTTTAAAGCTTCCTGAATAACTCGGAGAGTGATAGTTTGTGATTTCACGGTCTACCTAAGGTGATCAAAGACCTTACAAATCCACCAAAAGGAACAGTCCTATCACCTCCACTGAGTTAAAAATCAGTGATTATGCAACTGTACTGTTAGTCAGGTTAGGAAACCAATTTGACTGAAAACCTGCCATGAAAGAAGTTTTTGGTTGGATTACATCACAGCTGTGGGAGCACAAAAGCCAAACCAAAACAGGATCAAAGAACATATTTTGAGCTGGAGCGAGGATCCAAGACCAAGAGGAACATCAAATTACAGAGTTAGGCACTTAAAATGAAATTTGCATGTCATTAGATTAGCATAAGAGAGCTAGTAAGAGATGCCAGGCGGGAAAGTGCATCCTCGTTCCTGCCTACTGGGTTGGACTTACACACGCTCTTCTGCCCTGAAAGAAAGCGATTACATCAGGTTGGGCTTCACCGTTCAAAACCATCCAGACATTTATGCCAAAGACAGCTTTCACAGCGTTTCTGAGCTGACCTAACACTTCACTTTCATCATGGGGTTGGCACCACTGCCACCGAGTACTCACGGTTTTGTGGTCTTGGCTGTTCCTTTTCCCACTCTGTTACTTCCTTGACCTTTCAGTGAGCCAGTTCAATTTGTTCATCTCTCAGAAAGCTCCTTGAGTTAAGTTTCCTGCCTGTGAGCAGCTGAATTTGGTTCCTCGGTGAGAAAGTACATTCCCATGGCCAGGGCATTGGAAAGCTCTTTTAAAGGCAATGAGGCAACAGAAAATATTTCCCCAGCTTTTGCTACCTGAGGCTCACTCCTTTCTGGATTAAATGTGCCCACATTTAGCAGGTGTCCTTGAGACACCCAAATTCCTCAACAGACACATGAGCATCCAGGGCTATGACAGGGTGCTGGACCTGCACCACAGTGTATTCCAACCCTTGCCTCCCCGCTGGTTCCTAATGCACGCTCTTTGTGTTGATTTAAACTCTGCATCTGCTGACCAGAGTCAGTTTACTGCCCTCCATCATGTTATAGGGGCTGCTTTTGGGCTCACTGCTGCAGAGTGAGGGGTTACCAATCTTACAGAACAGTGAGGCACATACCTTCCTTTAGAAACAGAGTAAGGGTAGAGAGACAACATCTGGGTACTGACTGCCCCACCAGTGAGCATTTATGCAATTTTCATTAAATAATCATTACATAAAATGTTGGATTAGGTCTTGCCATGGGATTGGAGCTGGACTCGTTCACAGGTGAACTGACAATCACTGTGCAAGGGAGTCATGCTGCTGCTCTCAGCTGCTGGGAGTCAAGGCACCCTTCTTCCTGACTTTGTTTTCAGTTTTAACAAATATGATAGCATTAACAGATTGCAACAGAAACATTTGTCAGAAATTGGATCCTAAATGGCAAACTAGCTAGGATCTGTCCCAGCACACTGACTGCCCTCCCTGTCACAGTCCCAGGCCCAGCTCCAGCCAGACACTCAGCCATTCCTTCCACTAACAGTACTAATTATAGACCGGTGATTTGTACTTGTTGAGGAAGGAAGAGCCAAATTTTAAATGGGAAAGCGTGTCTTTCTGTATAATTCTGGAGAGTGTCTCTTAATTAAAAACACTTCATTTTCAGAATTGAGTTTCCCATTACTCTTCTGTGTCAATTAATTTTCCGGCTTTAGTTCACACTTGAGATGTTTTGAACTGCTCCTTGCTGCTACTGAAGCCAGCAGAAGCTTGAGTTTGTTTTCAGGAGAGGGTATTTACTGACTAGCTGAGTTTGCTTCAGGAAGAAAACCTGATGTACCTGGCCACACTACTGAAAACAAAGCAGGGATTTTAATAATCAGGCATGGCAGAAGTCCCTTGTACTAAGTAAATTCAAGAGACTTCAGTAAACAAAGTTTTACAGATGCTGTCAATAAGTAGAAGTTTCTGATGAACAATCAAAAATTCTTCTGGTTTAATTCTAATCAAGTGAAGGTAAAGAGAAAGGACAGCTCATTTTGCACACAGAGACATAGAACCAGGGGGTGAAGGATTGATACAAAGTGTGTTTGGATAAATCCCTTTGATATAAACAGCTTTGGCAATTTGCTCCAGAGGGTTACTAAACCAAAGAGGGCAGAAATCTTTCCCATCTTTGTGGATTAGCTGGTATTTCATTGGTATGAGCTTCATTACAGTCCTTTACTAAGTGCAGCTCTAGGGAGAAAATCCTCAACTGCCTCGTTTCCTAAGTGTAAAATTTCTTGAAAATTATATGGCTGGAATGTCCTTGGGATTTCTTCCTGTCAGTAACCAATAAATTTAAAATTACCAAACAAGCAGACAAAATCAAAACGATCATATAAGCTTTTTTTACACAGAAACCCACTAAAATATAGTACTCATTACTGTAATCAGACATATTTTATCCACTTGTAACGTCATACTTCATTAGCAGTAGAAGAACTCTGGAATTGAATGCTTCTGTTGTGTAACTTCACAATAAATAAAAAAATTAAACAAGTACTTTAAGCCAGTGTCTTGGAAAAACAAAACAAAACAAAACAAAGCAAACCCTTACATTTCTTAAAGGAGAATGGTTAAAGGACATAAAAAGAAAGCAGGAATTAGTAATCCTAAATTATATTAGCTAATTGTTGTTCCTTAGAGGAAAGGCCGTGCTACAGGAAAGCAAAGGAACTATATTTGAGAAAAATGGAGTAGCTAGAACAAAACAGAAAGATGAAAGGAGTCTTACCTTGCCAAAAAAAGCTGAGCTGTGAGACATGCCTTCCATAGGCATTTACAAAATTGCTGTAGGGCTCATGGTTTCTTTGGATATTTCTTAGGATTTGGATAGAGAACTAAGTGAGCATTGGGATGTCTTTCTTTCTACTGGGTCTAAAAAACATATCCAGCCACCTTTCATTCCTCTTATTGATGTGGGTAATTTATCATACAATTTATCAATTTATCATACAGTTATCATTTCTCTCCTACAGTGCATTACCAACCAAATGTTGTTGGTAACAATGCTGGTAACTTTTGCTGCCTTCATTTAACTGAAGAAAGCGGTGCTTAGTTGGGGGACTGATTCCTCTCATGCAGTGATAGCATTCTTGATCTTTTTTAAGTGAACACAGTGCAAGGAAGACTTGGGGCAGCCTTAGAGTACATCTGCATTTTAGGGACAGCCTGTGAAGGCATATTCAAGCCAGCTTTGAAGTGAGGCACTCCCTGGACAGGCACAGAGCTCAGTGGGTGGAAAGCCTACCCAAGGAACCAAGGAGTGCTGGATCATTGAGCCTGTCATGTCAGAGCCTTGCTCCAGGTGGGGAGCACCCAGCACTGTGGGCAGGCTGGGCTCCCCTGCAGTCCTGGCAGCTGCTGCCCACCAACTCATGGTGCCTTCAAGTTTGCTGAAGTGTTTCCTGACGTGTTTTCCCACTCACAGGACTGCTAGAAAGAAGAGAATTTTCCTCTTTCCAGAAAGACTTTACACCTTCACTGTGTTGGTCCTCTTTGGGATTCCCTGTCAAGGGTAACCTAACTCCCATTAAGAGGAGGGTTCAAAGCAACAGGTGTTTTTGACTAAATTTAACAGCTCATATTCAAAGACTGGGCTCATCTGCTTCAGCTGTGTTTTGGCCTAGTCAGAAAGGATGCTGTCCTACTCTTCAAGCCACTTCAGAAAGTAAACCAAAAAGGGGAATGTTTTTTAAATGATAGATTTTAGACTTCACTGGAACCTAATAACTAGTGAATCAACTTTTCTTGTCATACACTGACTTACGACTGAGAAAACATCTCAAGTTCTAAAATGCAATTAAAGCACATTATGTCCCTATCTATAAGCTATTACCTCACTACAAACTTGATCATTAGAACTTGGACTCAGGTCCCTCAGAAATATAAATCAGTGCTGAAGACCAGAGATGTGGCACTTCCCACATCATGAGGCCCTTACACCATGCCTCCAATCGTGAGATGGAGAATCTTGCAATTCCCACTGAGTTAATGTCAAATGTCAGTTACAGAAGCCAAATCTGTTTGCATGAAGTTTTTCCCAGCCACACGTTGCATTACAGTATAGTGAATTGTATAGAGAGGCTATTAACAAAATATACTTGAAAATTGCACTGAGCCTGTCCAACAGCCACTGCTACTGAAGTGGATGCATTCCATTGTTTCAATTTGGGATGCCGTGGCAATCCTGTAGTATCAGCCCACTACAATCAAAGAGAAACAATAGGAGAAGGCCTAGTGTGAGGACTTGTGTACTCCACATTCAAAAATTACGTTACTGTTTGCATACTTTAATAGCTTCATCTGAAACAAAGCCTCAGTTCCCCTTGTATAATCAAGATTTTTTCTTTTGTTGTCAATGGCATTGGTGGAGTTAAGATTTTATAATACCAAAAATATTTTACAAATAAAGCTCTCATTTTCAAAGTTTACCCTGATATATTGTAATTTCTATTGTCTACTTTGTCAAAAAGTTTTATCAAACTGATAATTGATTTACTGCAAGGTGGAAAAACAAAAGCATACCAGGAATTAATTTCTTGGCTGATTGTTAAGAAAACTGAGTGTGAAAGTTGAACACACTTGTAGGTGAAGTTACACAACCAAGCTTTGATGGTCAAACTAGACAAAAATCTCCTTATTTTCATAACTCTATTCTCATCTCAACACCATCATTATCGTAATCGTGGATGACGGTCTCTGCAGCAACATCTAGTATTTTTAAAGCTTTTTGGTTTTAAATCCAGGACACAGAAGCATTCATTCCTTAGTAATGGTATTGCTGTTGTTAGTATTGGTATGTCCATATCTGCTGCTGGAGGTGATTCCACTGTGAGAGCTGGGACACCACCAGAGAAGATGGAATTGTTGTGGAGCTCTTGTTTTAAACATGCTCCTGCAGCACAGCAAGGGGTGTGTGAGAACACTGTGCAGAGCTCACTGAAGAACTCTTTGTTCTCCTTCAGGTCTACTTTACTGACTTTGGAGAAACCAGTTATTAAAAAGGAAGGTAGGGAATGCTCTTAAATGAGTCACGTTTGTTCTGTGACTGTCAGACTGCATCCATGACTGGTTGAGTAGCTCCATTCAGCTGCTGAGGTCATTCCCATGCAGGAATGACACATGACAGGGAGCCTTTGTACAGCTGCAGGCAACATGCTTCACATTGGCTCCTGGCTTTGGAGATGTTGATGAAGGGATCAACAGGTACTTCTCCATGCTGATGCAGAGTTTTCTGATGCTTGCAAGAGCACAGGACAGGCCTACAACACACAAGAAACTCACAGCCTTTCATTTGAAGAGCAAGGTGCATTTTTATGTATTTTATATATTTATATATATATATTATGTATTTTATACTTGTTTATAAACAAGACTTGAAAGATTCTATTAATGACAAACAAGACAACATGATCAGTCAACCTGATCAATGCCAAAACAGAGAATGTCAATGTATAGGAAGCAGCCCTGGAAGCATCAGGATAATGCAAAGATGGCTTAGGCAGAGTGTGCAACTTTTGTGGCCAGACACAAATCATCTGATTACTTTTTTCCATAGAGAAAGTGGGGAATTTAGGAGTTAATGAACTTACTTGAGAAGTAATAGCTATTGCAGGCAAGAGGGAGAACAATATTTCGTTCAGCACCATGAAACAGAGAACAGGTGCGATGAAGCAGAGAGGAAGAATGAGACAATGGCAAACACACAAAGAAAGTTATGTTTGAAAACACTTGAGAAATTCGAAGCCTTGGTTAAAGAAACTGATGTACAAGAGATGAAAAAGAGTTCTGAAAAGCTATTAAAGTGAATGCCAGTTACAGCAGAATAGTTGCCCAGGGGGTGGACAATGCAGTTTAATCCCATACAGACAAATTGTGACCACATTTATCTGCACTTGGGATTGAGTCTGACCCTCTTAGCCTGTGTTGGCATCATTTGTGAAATAACTTCCCTAGAGCAGGGAGCGGTGACTGACAGTGCCCCTGCTGTCACAGCGCAGTGCTGCCTGCACCGACTGCCCCTGTTTGACATTCCCAGGCTGGGCACCACGGCGTGCTGCTGGCTCTGTCCTCTGGATGCCTCCTGAGCCCAGCAGAGTCACGTCAGGGAGCTGCAGCAGGCAGGTGGCTGCACTGCTGGACAGCTGAAACCAAAAAACGTGGGGCTTTTTCTTCTTTGGGGTTTTTCCCTCCATTAAAGCGGCTTTGAAATCAAGACAACATTTCTTTTTAAATATGTACTTATTTATCTATGGGAAAAGGAAGTTTAAAAGAAAACCTGCTTTCTGACATTGCAGATATATAGCAATGTGCCCACCCTTGCCAGGGTATTCTGAGGGGCAGAGGTGGTTCTGCAGGTCTCTACAGAAAGCTCCCAGAGATTGTGCTCTGGGCTGCAAAGAGAAAACAATCAGGAATAGAAGCTGCCAGTTTGGGTGGATTGAATTTTGACTCCTCTCTCATGTCTGTGCCAAATAGGAGCAGACAGGTTATGTGCTGAAGAGGTCCTTTTTAATGACCATGTGCCTTTTGCTTCCTCTCTTTTCCAGGCTCACACCATGATGTGTTCTACAAGGCTGAAGAAGTGTTCAGACTTCACTCGACTGTGTATTAATGATATACCCAAAGGCCATTTTTAATCAAGTTCGGACACAGGGATCCCTTGTCTGAATGGCATCAGAAGACACTTCAATATCCTAGATGAGAGCTGATAAATCTACATATAGGCAAGGGGAGCCCATAATGGGCACAGCACCACTGCTTATACAGCCAAGTTTGGCTTTCTCACTCCATACACTTTCGAAGAAGATGTGGGCTGACTCTTTGTCTGTGTTAAAGACAGGCCTTGAGGATACTTGTGCTTACAGCTGCCCAAAGATGCCTTTTCTCCTTAACAAAGACTGTGGGTTTTTTTCCATCTAGCTGCCAACCCTAGGCATCCCAAAATAATAGTATTTTCAACAGGCATTCAAAGAGAACAGAGATGCCTGAGTAGTCAAGAAATGCCTCAGCTGGTGAGTGCAATAGGCAAGTTTTACTTTTGGTATAAAAAACCACTGGGGGGAGAAAAAGTTACACAAACTATGAGAGTTTTGAGTAAAACAAAAGACTGAAATGAAACTGTTAGGTGATTGATATGCAGTGTCTCAGGTCACCTGGCTGCCATCTGGCTGGGCACTGGCTGTATCAATAGAGTTTGTTTTGGTGATAGAGGCTGGAGAATTTGGATCAAATTCATTGTTGAGGACATTGCTTACTATTGATTCAACAATGATAATTTTGTTGGTCCTAAACTATAGAGGTAAGAAAAAGAGATTAAAAACCCAGCAGGTGTAACAGGATGATTAGGATGACTGTCATGGGGGTTGGAGGGTAAAGGCAGTTGTGAGAAATACTAATAGGGTAGTAGGATATTTCAGTTTTCTTCCATACAGACACCAAAACATTTGTGCCACCACATACAGCATTTTGTAAACCTTTAGTCAGAGCAGAGAACTGAGAACTGCAATGGTCAGAAGGGATGAAAGTGGTAAGTGTGCATGGATGGACTGTCAGGACGCCTAAGGAGGACATGGGCAGTCAAACTGAAGAAAAAGAGCAAATGAAAGAGTAAGAACTATGCATTGTGCTCAGATAGTAAGCAGAACAATAAAAAGAGCTTTTGAGCCAGCTCAAAAATGAAACTCAGATCAAGCTTCTTAGAGGACTGAAGCATGCCAAGAGCATGTGTGGTTATGAAATGATGACTGATAAGCATGTAAAAGGATGGCAAAACGAATCCAGACAGTTCCTGGTGATAAAATGATTGATCTTTGTCACTGCAGCTTGTAGGTGTTTTCAGAGTGAGACATTAAAAGGAGATTAAAGTATTCTTTGCCAGGGCAATGTGTGCATTGTAATTACTGGTTTACATTCCCAATCACTATTAGCCCCAGTGTTCCTTGGGGCATGACAGTTTCAGATGGTTCCTTTCTGCATCCTATTCAAAATTGGACTGGCTCACTGGACAGTCTGATCTGAGAAAAGGAATTCCTCCTTGTCTTCCTGGATGTTGACTCAGACTAGTGAGAATTTTTGGTTTTCTCTCTTCTCTCTTCTGTACCTTTCTTGGATCATTAGAAAGGAAGTTTAACAAAACTTGGATTGGTGCAGGGCTGTATGGTGCTGGCAACACCCCTGATCTAGGCAGCTCTTTCAGTGCACTGTCTGTATGGATTACTACAGATTATATCTCAGGAGCATGCACTGGATGGTACTGGGGAGCTTTTCCAGCTCCTGCTGTAGCTGGACTGTGGAGCTGGTGTTTTCTAGGCTGAGCCACAGAAGGTGTAAATAGCTTGATACTGTATTGTACATTTTCTAGTAAAAAGAACTACCTGCCAGTCATTAGGTAAGTACTAGAAGTCAAATTATCAAACCCACTGACGACATTCTACAGAGTAAATCTGCATTGTGGCCAACAGGATGTAGAAACCTTAGGCTTTACTTGCCTTTGTAAAGCAATCAGCCAGTAGCTGTTAAATTCTAATTACACTGTTCAGATGATAAGGGAGAAGACAAGGCTGTTATTTCCACAGAATCATTCTAAAAACTGCCTTGATAGTGTAATAACTTAGTGCCAGGAAATTCCCCTAGAAAAATGTACTGTTTATGGTTACCACGGTGTGGCAAGAACTTTTGATGATAGCTGCACTATCACAGATTTGTTCCCCTAGATTACAAACTCCTGGGAAAGCAAAAAAAGCTGCCTTGGCTCTACAGTAGGTACCACTGCCTCGCTCTCTTTCATATGGAACTTGAGCAGTTTACCAATTTTTCTTCACAGATTGCAATTTTGACCATCTTAATAATGTGAGAAGTTTTTTCAAAAGTTTAAAACTGGCAGGAATACTTACAAGCACTTATTCACTTACCTTCAGGTACTTCAGCTTACAAAGCAAAGTGTAGGGGCAGTCACTTCAAGGCTTGTTTTGTCTTTGAACTTCTTGTATTGACATTCCAAAGCATGTACATGTCCCAAGAGCTCATTGCCCCACATAATTTAATAATCCCTAGGAAGCAGTTCTTCTTTTTGCTCCCTGAACTGCCAGGAATTATGCAAATTTATCTGACTGGAATGACAGATAGATTTTTCATATAATCTTACTGATTCTTCCATATCCATCTAAATATCTCAATTATTTTAAACATAACTTCATTTTTACATGGTTTTATCATTTGCTAGAAAATTCTGTATAAGCTTGAAAGTCAGAAATTGGGATTTTTTTCAATAAAACTGAGCTAATTACACAACCTTGCTGTAAGAGTGGTAGTGGAGCATCAGCCCATTGTGCTCTTTTAATAAGCTTCACTTCGACTTTGATCAGTTTCCTGTGTTCTTTAATATCATTTTCACATGCACCAGTCAACATAATTCACTTTCTCACTTCATCCTTATTTGCTATTTCACACAGACCAGGATGTGCAATGTACAAAATCAGTGATTGCTTTGTCTCCTTTTAGACTCAAAAGTGTCCCCAGCTGATTGCCAGGTGCACTGAGCTACCAAGGACAAATCTATAGTTTTGCTAATAAAGACCCTTCATTTAAAAAGGCATCTTGACATTACCTGGGTTTGGGGTGAGCAGAGACAATAATGTGCCTTTTATGTGTTCTGAGATAATTTGCAACAAAATTAGAGAAGTTGTTGAATAATGCCCTCAATGCATTGAAAGTGTGGAGCTACCTGGGAGTTACTGTGATGCTTATGCAATTTAAAATTTAGGTGTAGGCGCTAGGAAGGGGAGAAAAGCAGCTTCCAACCCTTGTCCCTTCAAAGGGCTTAAGTGCTCATTAGGAATAACCATGGCAACAGTTACCATGCCCCATTAATCCATCACACAAGTGGCCAGCATCAGCTGCTTCAAGTTAAAGCAGGAGAGGACTCTGCAAGAGTGTCTGTATTCCCCTCGCTGAAAATCCTTCTTTCTTCACCTAAAATCTGTCCAACGTACACCAAATTGGTGATCTACCAGTACTTCATAGCACTGAGTTCCCTGAGTTCTCCAAGCCCCATTAGAAGGAAAACCCATGTTACCATTAAGAAAGTAAAAAATATGGTCAAATGCGCTAAATACATTTTTCTCACCTGCTCCTATCCACCGTTTGTTAATGTTTGTGTGGTTTTGTACAGGGTTCATTGCTGTTTATACAACAGAAGTGCTTTTTTTCTTTTCTATGACACTGAACATGTAAAAACTCAGTGTGAATTAGAAAATCTTCATTTCTAGAAGTTTCTAGTACTTAACACAGAGAGGGAATGAAAACTGAAGCTGCTTAACTGTGTGTATTTGGAACAGAATAATACAAACTTGAACTTCTTAAAACAAGATTTATTGGCACAAACATACATATTACAAATGTCTACGATATTCTTGGAAAATATGTTCACCACTTCAAAAAAATCACTGTTCACAGAAAAGTACAGTAATATCAAACTTTGTAAGTCATCACAATTTCAGCATCAAAATACATGCATTTTATCATTTATAAATTAAATTCCACTGACCTCCAGGTAAAGCACTTTAAGAAATGTCCTGGTCTCCACAACATTATTTTTTCCTCTCCAGATAGTTCCAAAAAGGTGCAAACGGATTGTTTTGTGTAGAGGCACAAATCACAGCTCCTCGCTCAGTACAGCTGAGTCTATGAGGTGAGAGATGCTGTTCTCAGCACAGACTTTCAGGTCCTTTCTGAGTGTGTTACTACAGAGCTTAACACCACTGTGTGGCCTTTAAAAGAATGCAATTAGAGATTTGGTCTGGAGTTTGGGCTTTTAAAAGGGCAACTGAAAACTTATTTCTGATTATTCCCATTACAGGAAGTAAAGCTTGAAGAGCTACAAGGAAAGAGGTAGAAGAAAGGTTTTTCATTCTGCAGTGCCAATCCATCAGTATTTGAAACAGGTGTGGCATTGCCAAGGATACTTGTGAGTGGAAAGAGTATTCTCAGTAAATCCTTTTCTTTCTTTGGTGCTAGTCTAGTAACGTAATAGCCACTCAAGATTTTGTCACTGACCTCAGACAATACAGAACAAGAGTTCATCAGATGTCCTGAACCTGATTCTATGCCTGTTCCAGTTTCAGTGTCAGAGAAGTGGGCTTCTCACACAGGGGAGATAATGCACTGATGTCCTCAGCACAGTCACATCTGCCTTAGTCCAATGGCAGCAAGAAAGAAAGAAAGAAAGCTTCTTGATGTCAGTGGAAGTTCTTTGAAAAAAAGGGGTTGCACTTAATTCCACTAGATCTGAATTTGATTCTAACGGACAAAAAGGCAAAAGCGTAAACCACATGCACTTACAAAAGTGTTTCCTGCACTTTTATCAGCCTTGGTAGGGCATTGAACATACCCAATGACAGAATTTATTGTGGAGCCGTGGGCCTTGGAGATTTTCAAACCTCATCAAGACAAAACCCCTGCAACCTGCTCCAACCTCCCAGGCAGCCCTGCTTGGAGCAGGACATTGCAGCGGGCAATCCCTTTTCTCCCTAATTCTTTTATCATTCAAAGGAAAGGTTTTTCCTCTTCTGAATTAGAACACGGCACAGATTCCATGCCAGGCCTGGATTTAGCAAGGACAAATGAGGGGGTTTTGTTGTGTTGAACAGACAATAGAACTTCCCTGTCTGCTTAGGCACATGTTGAAATCACTTCCAGAGCAGGGCATGCCTTGCTCCTCACTCCAGGCTGGGGAGTGTGAGATACTACAGTGCTGAATTGATTACACAAACACCTCCAGAGGCTGCTCTTCTGTGCTAAGACTCGAGTATAAGTCATTAAGGAAAATACTAATTAGCTGGCTATGAACTCATTTCCTGCAATAAGCATAACAAGTTTATAATAAGAGTTGATATATTGCCACTTAGAGGACTTTCTATGCTGCAAAACAAATGAAAGGTTGCTCACAGTAGATAGTGGCTGTTTCATCTCTTTCATACTTGGAAGGAGATCATCTCACCCAAATAGCAAATGCCTGTCTACATATGTAAGCATTTCCTTTGGAAGGGGGAAAGAGAAAAAGAGTTGTGAAATGAAACTCTAACCTCTGCACAGTTGGTGCTTCCCACTCAGAATGTATTTTTGCAACAGACAAAGCACGTTTTTAAGTCCTGCTCTTGAGTAGGACGTGCTAATTTCTAATCCTTCAGTGATGCTGATAAACCTAACGTGAGTAATATTTTACCACGTTTGTGGTTGGGGGGAGGGAGGATGTTTCATTTACAAAAATAATGATGTTTCTCATGACAAGCAGTGGGCTATCTGTAACATTTTATTGTGCAGACCCGTGAGTGTGTCACAGCAATATTAGCATTTTTGTTGTCTGGGGAAAAAGTAGGTGGAACATAGATTGAAGTCAGCTTTTCCAATGAGAAAAAAAATATTCTTTAATCTATAGTTAAGCTTTGGAAACCAATTATTTATATTATTTTATAGCTGCTAATTGTTCAAATAACACGTCAATAAGTAATGGTTAAACTTTATACCCACAGTCTTTACCATATACTTCTACTTTTAATCAGAATATTTTTCCCCTTTGGGTTTCTTGAAAGGCTGAACTTGCATTATTTAGTAGCTTGCTAGTGGCAAGGTAATCACACTGACCACTGAATTTTTGGTTCCAGACAAGACTACTTTCATTAATAAAGACATTTTAGCAAACTTTCAGATCAATACTATAAATATTAATAGCTAAACTTCTGGAAAAAAAATTATGCATTGTGCATATATGAATTTGGAGGTCCGTTATATGCACTATTTCAATCCTTGACCTTACAAAGAAAATAATTGCAGCTGCCATTATTTAGTTTTACTTTAAACAAACCTGCAATGTATCAGGGGGAGAACCTGATTTAATTCTTTTAAACTTTTCTTAACTTAAGCTCATACTGCTCTAGGACAAAGTGGACATTCAGGTGGGATCTTTACTGCCCCAGGCACTCTGAAATCCTGATTTGACTGAGGTTCTTGACCACTGCTGCAGCTGCCAGCAGCCCCGTGTCTTGGGCTAGAATACCCCAAATGGTTCTCTCTGCAAAGAATGCTTCAGCATCCTTCCTGCATCTATCTCCTGCATTGTCCAGAAAAAACCCTACCACCATAGTTCATTTTAAGTATTTGAATTTAATAGACAAGCACTGCTTAATTTTAATGTAAAAAGGGTGCTCTTAGGTATAGCCACCTATACAAAAGAGTTTACTGAACGTTAGCCACATTTCACTTGGACCATTTCCCAATTTACAATATTGTGATTACCACAATATCCTTATTTTCTATTTCCTCTTTTCCAACAAAATTAATGAAATTATTGTTACAATAACTGTTAAATAAATTTAATTAAAATTCCAATGTTACAATTTAAGGTAGTGTAGCTAAAGTGCTATTGTTTAGCCTTCTTTTGTATCACACAATTTTGAACCTGAGGAAAACCCAGGAGCCATGTTTCGCCTCAGGTGTTGTTGACCAGAGAGTGGAGGTTTGAGGAGAGCTGGGCATTCTGGGGAGGAGGTTCTGCTTCAGCCAAGGCCCACCTGAGCTCTGGCTGAGGGCAACAGTGACAGTGTGGCAGAAGGCAGGGAGTCAACCCAGAGGCAGAACCCAGAATCTTCTGTGTTCCAAATACACCACACTCCAAAACCATAGCGGCTTTCTAAGAGAACAGAAAGAGACTTGAAGAATAATGGATAAGCCAGACACTGTGAGAAGAGCTAAAGGATGGAGAAGGTTTTCTTCATAATTGTCTTTGTTGTTCTCTCTGGTATTTTGTCTTTGAGAACAAGTACTTTGCCCTTTTAAACTTATAGCACATGGCTTCTTTGGTTGAATAGAGTGTTACGTGCGAACCACGAGGCTGTATTCATGTTTGAAAGCAGTGCAGGTTCTGGTTTTTGCTTTGGAGAGTTAGCAGATGTGATACACTCATGACAGAATGAGGTTACTGCAGGAGTGACTCATTGTTGAATAATCAAGTGTTTACTCCACCAAAACTGTATGTAACCAGACTGCCACAGTTTTTCTGCTTTATTCTAAGATGTAGCTTTTAAATGTCAGTGCACCAGGAAGGAAGGTAAACCCCTTGGGTGGCTCAGATCTCTTTTTATACATGTGTTTAAAGGCAGAGAGTCTTACAATTGAGACATAAGTTAATCAACTGAGGAACATTAATCAACTGAGGAAGGGAAATTAACTGAAGAGGGAAACAAAATCCTTTCCTGAAGTATTTCTGAAGTAGACCAGATGGAGAAAGAACAACTGGTGTGAGGTTGTGGTTTGGTTGTTTCATACATCCCAATCTAGTATCCCTCCTGACAATAATGTTACTGTTTGAGAAACCTTCAGCCAATAATTTCTCTAGCTACAAGTATTTTTTTTTTTAAACTACTTTCTTCAGCCTTTTAATTTTGCTTTTAAAGAAGCTAATTTGAGGGTGCTTGTCCTTTCTCTGGCTCAAATGTATCTTGTCTAGCAACAGAGACCTAAATCAGGTGAGGAAGAACTGGCTGGAAGAGCATCTCAGTCTTCTGATGAGATAGAGGGCCCAAATGTTATGATCTGTTACAGGTCTAAAGTTCAGGTCAGGATGCAAATCCAGATCAAAGAGGCTTTGAGGCCTTTCTCTAATACTCACTGTGTACATTGGGAGGGAGCCCAGTGCCTTATATGGCTGCTGGTTCAGCCCTCTTCCCTGTTTAAAGGGCAGGAGAAGCAGGGCTGAGATGTAAATCCTGGATCATACCCAAGTGCTCCCCAGGTTATTTGTGAAGTCTCCCACCAACATGCAATCAAGGTGCTCTCTTAAAAAAAACAACAGATCATGTACATTCCCTCTGTGTGGATAATCTCCCACGGAACAGAGAAAATTCACTCTGTAAAAGCATGGAAGAGTTGAGATTGAGCTTCTAAAGTTCCTGAAGTTTGAGTCTCACATGGTTGATGCCCTTCTGAGAAGCAGACATCACCATTTTGCAGGTGTGCTCTAATATCGATGTCAAGTCAAGAACTTGCTCTTGAGAGCTAAAATCCATTGTATTCAGACAAGAAATAGTCCAGCTGCTCATAAAATTAAAGTTAGGTGAAGCCCTGTCAGAGGAGCAGTGACAGAAACAGTAGCATTTTAAAAGGTCTTGCTACTCAGACAAAAGCATAGCAGATTGAGGCTGTTCTAAATCATTCCTTGCACAGTCAATAATGTCCTGCTCTTCTATCACTGAGTGTTTAAGTCACTTGTTGCAGATCACTATATAAAAAGAGAAAAGCCAAATATTTTACTTGCCTGAACTGTTCCCGGGGCTAACATAATGCAGGTTCCAACTGAATGAAAGTGCCAGCTTTAGAAATCCAACTGACTATATTTCTAAATCACTCCTTGCCTTACAGACCCTAGGTTACATTCAGAATCTTTATCAAATTCTCCCATCCTCCTTCTAATAGTATTGGATTAGGTTTGACTCTGTTGGATTGACTGTGCTGTTATGTAATGCTGTCAAGTGAAAATCAGGCCAAGTACCTCGTTAGGGCTTCCACACTAAGTTTTCCTGCCAAGTTCTATGCAACACTGGTTTTGGGTTTAAAGCTCCATCTGTGTTACTGCAACATGAGCTAACTTTGAAAAGAAGTGTAACGCCCAAGCAGGACCTCAGTAGCCTGCTGGCAGTGGGTGCAAGCAACACTTGTTCAAGCTCAGAAGCTGATGCAGGATCATTGACAAGATCACTGAGAAGCAAAGCAGCAGCCATGGTACAGGCACTGACCAGCTGTTAACCCATTCCTTCCAGCTGTGCTGTGTGTGAAGGGCATCTCCTGCTGTGCAGCCTCTGGGATGTACAGCTGTGCTCCAGAAAGCAGAGGAGGAGCTTCTTGTAAGGATGGAATATGCAGGTCTCAAACAATGTCTGATTCTGGATAAAGCTATCAAAAGCATTGCTTCCAGCCAGAAGAGGCTTCAGTTTGGTCCCCAAGGTGGCAGTCAGAAAGCAATGGCCTTGGAGTGCCCTGAGGGTTTGCCAGAGGGTCACTAAAGAAAGCCCTTTTGTGATGTTTTACCAGCCCAAGGGAAGAGCCGAGGCAGTAGTCAGTGGTGCAGAGCAGGAGCTGAAATTCTAATCGGTGGTGACTGAACAAGAATGACTTAACCTTTTCATGGAAAATGTACAGGCAGGCAGTTGTAAGTGCACGGACATTTCAAACGTAGAAGCAGCGAGCGGAAAGCAATCAATCCTGGCCTCAATGCAAATAAGATCTCCAACTGTGTTTATATAGATTGTGCTCTGCACCAGCTTGCACATATGTGATGCTGTTGCACAATCTATGACCCTGAATGGTCCTCTGTTACCATATTCTCCTTGCTGAAGCTTTAACCCTCTGCAAGAGCAGCTGAGCCCTGCGTCTGTGCCTCAGGGAGACACACTTGTCCGTGCTCCCTGGGCTGATTAGAAAGGTTACATGGCTTAGGGCAGCAATTACAACCAACCACCACAGCACAAGTGGTAGCAAACATTCAGCATTCACAAGCACACTGAGAGCAAACAACTTTGAAAAGTTAAACATACTAATTTGCCGTAATGCATTACCACAGGAGGAGATGGTCTCTTCACAAACATTCACAACCTGCTAGAAGGCGGGTTTCTTAACTCTTCCTTGCAAATTTTCACTTACATTTAGCAGTCATCTCCCTTAGTTACAGTTTTGAGAGAGAATGGGTCCGCATTTCACAAAGAGCAGTTTCTATTCTCTGCTCTCACCTAAAGGTCCCATTGATTATTAACTTGCTTGAACTCCATTAGCTGGGAGGATGTGAGCTTTGCATCCTTGTAGCACTTCCACTGCAGTTTCATTTGGGAGCTTTGTGTGTTTGTAGCCAGAGGATTCAAACTCTTCAATGTGTATTTGCAGTCCTATCAGCTGAGTATCAGTTCAGCCTCCCAGAGGAGAAGGAAAGTCTGCATTAAGGCTCAGTATCAGCATTTCACCTTCCAGATTGCACCACCTCCAGCAAAAGCTATCTTCATCTCATGAGTGTGTCCAGTAGAGAAGCCCTGTGAGGACACCATGCTCAACACTGCTGTGGGTAGCAGGGTCTCACGCTTAGCAGGTAATTCCTTCACAGCAACTATCCAGTTATCTTAGCGGTTTAAAAAGGCTCCTGAAGTTGGATGGCTCATTCCCATACCAGGAAAAGCTCATTTATACACAGCCCTCACTTGTGTCACCTCACAGAGTCAGGCCTTTCATCACTGCTATGATTTTTGTCCAGCCCATGAGGATTTCAGAATTGTTTGTGTTCTCACCCAGCTGAAGGACTGAAGTGATCAGGACATACCAGGGGGTCCAGTATCACATTAGTAAATTTGAATATTCAGCTTTATTAAGACTGAGGCCACTTATGACTTAATGATATGAAGCACTACATGTGGTTATAGAGTGATAAATATTTAGGGAAAAATGCAACTGGAACCTTTCAATTGATCATTACTTATTCTCTCTGCAAAATTCTACTTCAGCACAATTTTTATATATAAATTCACAGCAACAAACTGGTCAGGCTCTCAATTTTTTTGAATCTAAAACCATGTCAAGAGAGATACTCCACAGTGGGAATATTTACACTACTATTATCACTGTTTCTAGTCCTTAATTAATTTGCAGACAAAAAAATCTCAACCCATCAAATTATTATTTTTTTAATTCTATGAATTCTTTTTAGAAATTCTGAAGGAGTTATCCTAAAAAGACCCTTTTCTGAATATCCTGGCTCAAAATTTGATTAATTTGTTTTTAGTTTGGTTAAGGATGATTAAACTATTCACTGTTTTAAAAAGAAAGAAACAAGAAATTCACAAGAGCATACAAGAATTTTCTCTCAAGCCACAATATATAATTTCTTTTAATTACATCAAATGCTAATTTAAATTGAGTATAATAGATATTTCAGCTGAGCACTTTACAAAGATGACACTATAGTTTATGAACTATCCACATGCACAAATTAAATATATATTTTTAAAGGCTATTAACACCACTACTTTGAACAGTCTTTCTGTTCCTTCCTCTTCTCCAGGAAAGCTTTGCTAGGCACCCTTCCCTTTCCCAGCCTCTCCCCACTGTTCCCCCCTTCCTTCTTCCTGATTTTTGAATGATCTTGGCAGTGGGGACGATTTCTGCAAACTGCTGCAGAAGCAGCTTCCTCCCACAGAGCTGGGCAGCCACAGACATCACCAGTGCTGCTCATGGGCTTTAAGCCAGAGCCTGATTGTTGGGGATTGGCATTCAAGAGAGGTCCCATGAAACCTGACAAATGGGTGCCTTGAGTTTTCAGCAACAGACTCTACCTGAGTCATTTGTGATGCTTGTATTACCACTTCTGCATTTCACTTGGCTTTTTCATGACTGTGCTAGCTAATGCTTTTTGGCTGTCAGACAGTTGCTTTTCTTTCTGGCTTTCATATTGAGGCCATTGTGGTTGCTCAAAACACCATGAGGTGTTTTCCATAAGGAAAAAAATTAAATCCATAAAAGATGATAAACCAGGCTTATTTATTTTTTGTGGACAATGTTCTCAGACTTGAATTCTACATCTAATCTCAAAAGAGTCTGTGTTTGGTTGGCCAAATTGAAATAGGACATCTTACATGCATACTTACAGGTATCACTCTCTTCAATGGGAGTAACAGATACATCTGACACTGGATTTTGCCATCCAAATTTAGGAGCTCAGATTGAGAATTTTGGTCCTAATGTTTGCTGTAACCTTAGATTTGGGTCCGATCCACCTGACAGTGTCCCTTTAAACAGGAGCTTTCCCATAGCTGCACTCTCTGATTCTGAGATGTTTTAGGATGCTTTTCATATACTAAGTTTCTGAAGGTCAGTGCATACACATTTTAAGACACAGTGATTAGACAGTGTATGGAACTACTTGGCAGTATTTAGCTGGTACAGTTTCTTGTGGAAACAACAGAATTCCAAAATACACCACACTGAATGCTTATGGGTTATTACAAGCAAAAATCCCAAGACACCGGGAATTAAAAAGCGGAGTTCAACAAAGGAACACTGATATCGTCGGTTGATATGAACAAAGTTGTGCCAAGTCTTCCTTCTTTGCTTTTTCAAGTGGAGAAATAAACTGGGAAATGAAGCAGAAGGAAAGAAAGATTAAAAAAAAAAAGGGACAAAAACCAAGAGGCATTATAGAGTTACTGTTGTGCTTTATCTTACAACAGCGTGTGATGCCAGAGGATTGCAAACATCTTCAGCACATCTCAGCTGAAGGAGCAGGACGTGTCTGGCACACAGTGTTCTTTTCTAACAGACATGGGGATGCTCCTCCTGTGTCCAAAGGAATTTGGAGGGGAAACTGGTGTAGAAAGCAGGGGAGACTGTGTGGCTCAAAAGGTAGAAAGGGCAAGGACTGACAGTGATGTTAGCTGCTGTCCCCAGCCCCAGCACCACCTGCCAAGCTGTGTGTTGTGTGGCTTCCTCCAGCAGGCAGCTTGGGCTATTTCAGCACCCATGGCAGCTTGTTGCTGCAGGGAATGGCTCAGTTTGTCTGCAGCTACACCCACCCCTTGTGGAGGCCATGATCTTGCTCCCACTCAAATCATAGACTGGAAAAGTCGTGCAGGCCTTGTCTAACACAACTTGGATGCTTGATGTCTGTAAGATTCAAACATATACTTGAGAGCTACCGTAAATAAATACAGCATTGAGTTAAATACACAAGATCCTTCCTGAAGCTGCAACCTTTAGGCACTTACCACAGAAGAATCAAATAGATGGGAAAAATAATTTGAACAACAAGTACGCTCAAATCTCACTGACCTGGTACTAGATTTTGGGTTGAACAAGGCTGAACAATGTGACACTCAGGTTTGTGATTAAATACCCTAAACGCAACCTAACCCATGTCAAACCTGCACTGTTTTTTTTGTTTGGTTGGTTTGGTTTTTTTGAGGTAGGTTTGTTTGTTTGTTTAATTTACCAGGACAGGCATTCAACATTTTAAACCAGGAGTGAAACAGTGTTCTTACTTATATATGTTTCAGCCTAAACTTCTTTGGAGCTATCTTGACCGCTTTTTACTTTTTTCTTAAGACTCACATAATGCCCAATGAGGAATATATACCCAGCAATTAGTTCAATGGCTGCACCTCTTCTTTTGCCTGGTTGCTGCACTAGACTGCAGAACAAGGGCCAGTCTCCCTCTTGAGCACCCAGTTAATGTAGTTAATTAATATCTAACCAGTTCCTACTAGTGCTGTATCAGTGTTACGAAACCCTGGAATTATTCTGGGTCACTCTGGTGCCAGCATTCATAAGGCTAATAAACTGTCACATGTGTCTTATTCCATTTAGTCATGTTTACAGGTGATCCTGTAAGCCTTCTTTACAGGAGCAACAGAGGAAAATGGAAACATGCTGAATATCAGGTATGTAACTTGAGAGCTGGGAATTAACTCACATCCACAGTCTGGCCTTCTGGTGAATCTCTTCTGGGTTACTACCTGCGTTGTGTATCTGAAGAAATCTCCCTTTTAGGAGTGAATGCCATATTACAGTTATGTCACCTAACAGCTGTTGCTAACACAGGGTTACATAAATGCAATGTTCAGTTCCTGTCATTACAAGGTCCCTGAGTCCCAACCAGCATGACTGCTATTATTCATTCATGGCTAACTTCCCTACACCACCTGTATGGAATGAGATGATCTTTTGAGAAAATAAATCAGTGAGACTTTGGGCGGTCTTTTAACAACACTTGGCCATTTGAGGTGCAAAAGGATCTTCAGAAACACTGACATCTCAAATTCTAGCTGATATGGTAGAAACCAGGCACTGACATGCTTTTAAAAAATTCATCAGATGCCTGTTTGCCTCTGTGCCTTCACCCTTTTTTTATAGGCATGAGGTATTTCAAGAATTACTGTTCTTAGTAGAAAACACCAGGACTGTGGCACTCACCATAATGAAAGGAAGATCTCTGAGCCTGCATAAAAAAGTTATTTAAAACATAAAAAGGGAGAGCTTTTAATCCTAGGGAAAGTTATGTAACATGCAAATGTAAAAAAAAAACATTAAATGTCAACAAATTCTGCCAATATGTGTCCAGGGAGTTTGCAGTAATTCTCACTATAAAAGCATAACCCTAGAAGGGAAATTTCACACATTAATCAGTTTAAATATTTTATATCCATTTTTTGTTGCTTTGGTTTTTAATGTATCAGCCATTCTTAAGTCACAAGCTATTGAGATCATAAATAAAAAAGAAAATGAATTACTCACTTATAATTATAATGAGAATGACTGCGCATACTACACCAAGGATGATCATCATCTATAAAAAGAGTTATAAGAAAGAAAAATAGAAAGTCAGGTTTTCACATGAAAGATATTAACCCCTCATATTTTTTGCTTTTGCTTAGTGACTCATTCCTCATACTTTTGGCTCTTGTAAACACTCACTAAAACAGACTTGTTAAGGCCCCAGATTTAGCGTTGGTTTTAAAATCAACAGTAGCCTCTTGTCAAAGCTGGCCAGTTCTTGCCTGTCACCTAAAGATGCAGTGACTAACCTCAACCATTCCCAGAAGTAAAGAAAAACTCAATTTCCAAAGTGAAACAACTCCAGTGGCTGGGTTCACACGTGGCCACATACCACTTTGTACCAGAGTACATAAAAAATACCTGAAACTGGATTCCACAAACTGCTGTGAGAAGGGAGGAAATTACAGTACCTCATCTCTTTTCCTCTTTTCTGAAGTCAGTGAAGAGGCAGCTGGAGACGTCTGAGGCCCAGCAGCTCTTTGTGCTGCTCTGGGTGCTGGTGCTGTTGAGACAGGAAGCCCACACTAGCCAGAACAGAACAGTTGCCAGAACAGTGCCAGCACGTTCTCCTGGAAATAGCTCACTGCAGAGCAGGAGCCTGCTCCCCCAGGAACAGGTGGAGCAGAGGCAGCTGTGCACAGCCCCCACCAGCACTGAGCTGGCTCAGAGGCCTCACCTGAGACTCGTGGAAAGCGAACAAGCCCTGCAGGGATGCTGCAGTCCAGTTGCCATTATTGCCACAGTCAGTAGAAAGACTGAAGGATGACAAACATGGGCATGTGAAATCAAGGCCTTCATTCCTCCTAACGGGAGGACAGAGCCAGCCACTGCCTTGCAGGAGATGTTTTTTTTTAATTTCTTCCCTCTCTTTCCAGAGTTTGGCAGCCAGAGGAAGGATAGGGAGATTGTTGGTCAGGAGAAAGCAGGAAGGGATGATGAGGAAAGGAGAATGAGGGTAGGTTTGAAGATCTAGTGTCGTGCAGATCCCTACGGTGACTGCTGTCACATGGGTGAACCTAACTCAAAATCCGTGTAGCTCCCAAAAAGCCCTGCTTCCTGCACTTCTAGGCATATCAGTTGGGCAACAGCTAAAAGAGGCCCAGAGGACCTGCTCAGTTGAATTTTTGACCTAGATCCTTTTATTTCTTTCTTACATCCTTTTTATGTTATTGTACGTGTAGTTTACCCAGAATATCCTGTCTTGCTTTACATTTCAAAATGCTGTGGATTGAAGAGACAAAGCAGACAACAGGCAACAAGGGATACGTGTGGGATTCTCCCTTGGGAACAGCTGGTCTTATTTGGGTGGACATAAGCAGTCAGCAGGAAAGTTGG
Organism: Phainopepla nitens; assembly: GCA_013400175.1. Classification (NCBI taxonomy): domain Eukaryota; kingdom Metazoa; phylum Chordata; class Aves; order Passeriformes; family Bombycillidae; genus Phainopepla; species Phainopepla nitens. The sequence continues at coordinate 32,764 of VXBQ01001941.1, read as the reverse complement.
TATTGAGAAATGGAAATGAAGCTGAACTTTTGGCACAGTGTTCAGGTGGTGGTGCGTGAGTAGGAAGAAGCAAAGACGTGAGTCTTGGAAGAGTAAGAGGAGAGGAAATTTCTGGGTCCAAAATCCACAAATACTGGAGAAGGTCTGAAAAAGCAGAGTGAGGTTCCCTCCACTCTTGGGAAAGGATTAGACTTTGAAGACAGCAGAGAAGGCAGCTGGTTGATCAAAGTCCTGCTCTATCCTAACCAGACCCTCTTTATAAGAGACTGTAACTTCCTCCCTTCTCACAGCAGTTTGTGGAATCCAGTTTTGGGTATCTTTTATGGTTTACCACCCTGAAGAAAAAAATCAAATCTTGATCCCCACAAGGAAAAGGCTTCTTTCCCACTGCTAGAATTCACTGCAACTGATCAGGTTTTGTGGTTCCCACAGAGAACTGACATGAATTGACAGGGAATGCTTTCCCTCCCTATTCAAAGGCACTGGGGAAGCATCAAAAATTGCATCTACATTTTATATACTGCAGAAATTATGGGTTCTGGTAAAGATCAAAGTTGCTTGACTTCTGGAACCTCGAGGTCAAGGCACCTCTTTCTCACCTTGATGAGAAGAGATGACTCAGAGGTGCCATCCTGCAGGCAAAGTCCCACTAAATGAAAGTGAAAGCAATTCCTGCCATGAAGCAATTCCCAACAAGGATTTCTATTCCTTACCTTGCAATTTTTCCACCAATATTTCCTCTTCAGTTTGGCTGCACTGGTCTCAAACTGCGAGGCACCTGCTTGCAATGCATCTGCCCTGTTGTCGAGCTCCGACAGCTTCTGGTCTCTTTCCAGCACCTTGTCCACGTTCATTCTCATGATGTCGACCACCTGTGAAGGCACAGAGCACCTGAGACAGACCCTGGAATGTCACAGCTCATCCTAAACTCAGCCTTTGGCCGCTATGGCATTCCTGGGGCAGTGCCTCACAATCCCGGCCTGTGGAAACACACTCGGGAGCTACACTGTGCTGGATGCCCTTTAAGGTAGGAAACAAAGAGACAGCATGAAATATCACAGTTAGTTTCATTCAAGTTTTTGACTTCCTTTATACAGATACAAAAACCTGATGAAGATCCCTATACCACGACTTGATTGCTATCACTAAGAACAAGCCATTGCTTCCCTTGCACATTTAATACTTTCCTTCCCTGAACTAGAGAAACCAGCCAGATAGAGGCCACCCTGAAGGGAGCTGTATTTCCTTACCAAAGAACTTTCTCATTCTGCAGGTCTTTTGGGCAAGATGACTCCTCAGCCATGATTTAAAGTCCTGCTTGAAACTGGAGGAGGAGAATGTTTTACCTGAGCAAATTCAGCCTGAAGAGTGGCAGAGAGCTCATGCAACCTTATTGCACAGCCAGCACACAACAGGCAAAGGCTGTTCATGCACATATTTTACACATTGGGAAAGGTGGAAATCCTCTTCTATTCAGCAAATAACTAAATGGAAATCCTGTAGAAGTTCACCACTAATGCAAATGTCAGATGGTGTCACAATCCCATTAAAGCTGTGTCCAATTTTTCTAGCAGTGAATGAGGCTGATGGTCTCTTAATTCTCATACTCCATAACAAGGAATTCCATGTTATACATATTTAATAAAATTTAACTTTTACCTGCAAAAGTCCAGAATTATTTAAAGGATACATTATTCAAATACAGTGAGATGAGATTGGTAGAGAAAGAATCTTTAACAGGACCGGCAGAAGGTCTCAAAAGATTTCTTTCACTTGTCTACCAAACCTAAACCAAAATTAAATATTTTGGTCAATCCAAACTTTTATACTTGTTTTTCCAAAACAAAACCTTCCAGGCACTTAACTTCATATAAAAAAACTTAAAAGTATTGATTTCTCAGCTAGTATTTTGTTGAATTTTATACGGTACAATGATTTGTAGTGAAAATGTTAAACTATTTGAAAATGCTGAAAAAAATACTCTTTCCTACCCATTCTGTTAGTTTTTTGGGGTTTTGGTTTTTTATTTGTTTGTGGGGTTTTGTTTTGGTTTTGATTTTTTTGTTTGTTTGTGGTGGGTTTTGTTTTGTTTTTTGTTGCTTGTTTCCCCAGACCTACTTATTGAATCTCACCTGGCTGCAGTGAACCCTTGCCCAAGTGAGATTTCGTTTTTCTCAAGTAAATAAACGTTTGCCTGGGCCTCAGAAAATAAGCTCTACGATGTCTAGGGGATTCATGTGGGAAAACCCAAGGGAGGAACAGCTGAAATACTCTGTGGGCATGGGGGTAGCAGTAAGAATATCGGTGATTTCCTGCAGCCCCAAAGTGTCCGCGCTGCCCGGAGCTCTGCTGCCACCTGCGGGTGACATCCCCGCCCGGCAGGGAAAGAAAAGAGCCGGGAAAGATCGGGGAGAAAGGGCAAAGCAATTTAATTTCTTTATTTTATTTTATTTTATTTTATTTTATTTTATTTTATTTTATTTTATTTTATTTTATTTTATTTTATTTTATC
>VXBQ01001941.1:4184-29943 GCA_013400175.1 Phainopepla nitens | reverse complement strand
GTCAAGGTGGAATATGCTGAAATGCACACCCATGGTAGATTGTGTATATAAATTTACAGACCTTGCAAAGTAGCATATCTAACAAAGATATCTACATGAGAGGTTAAAATGAATGGTGTGACATCTCCCTGTTCTAAAGCATTCCACCCCCCAGGTGGGCCTAATTTTAGTTTACAGTGTATGTTTTAGAGGGGACCTTGGTATCTCAAGATAAGATAAGGCTTTCTGGTCCCCAGCTGTGAGGCTTTTAAGATGTTTGGTCTTCTGGCCTAGCAAAATACCAGGACTATGTTAAGATATTAAGTTTAAAAAATTACAATTATGCATGTTATTGAGAATACATGAAAGGTATATAAAAAGAAAAAAAGTAAAAATAAATCATCATAGCATTACCACGCTGGATCCCTAGGGGTTACAAACCAGCATCAACCCCAATGACCCCACAGTGCTGGAAGTGGCAGTTTGCCTCCTCTGGCTATTCTTATATTGTGATTTCGCTGTCAGACAGAACCTGCTGACCAACTCCAAACCCATGAAAATTCTTCACTGAAAGAGTGACTGGGCACTGGAATTGTCTGCCCAGGGAGGGGGTGGAGTCACCATCCCTGGAGGTGTTTAAAAAAAGCCTGGATGTGGCACTCAGGGCCAGGGTTGGGTTGAGGAGGAGGTGTTAGGGCTGGACTAGATGATCTTCAGGGTCTTTTCTAAGTGAGTTCATTCTGTGATGCTGTGATCCTGTATCAACTGCAGCCTCTCTCTCAAATGGAAGGCAAAACCCCCCAAATCCTGAATTTCACCCACATAATCCTCAAATCCAAGAACTACTCATTGTCCCCTCATACTGGGCAAGAGTAACTGCCAAAATTATGTCATCACCTCCACAAAAAGGCAGATTTTCATGGGTTTAAGTGAAAAGAGTCAGAATGCAGAGTATATGAAACACAAAACAGGGGTTCCCTATTCTCACTGATGCCACCTCTACTGATCTACTTGAAGAGCCCTATGTATCTGACAGGCATCACTTATTTTAAGATAATAAAACATAATTTTTATAATCTTTTAGGGACAGTTACTTTTGCTGCCATTCACATAAACAATTACAGGACCACCATGTTGTACCATGTTCAGGACAAGAAGTTTATTTCATTATTCTGACCAAACACAAAAGCTAAAATGTAACATTCCTGTCCCCATTCCCCTGTTCCTGGAAGAGGAAATAAAGAGAGAACCTAGTCTAGATATTTCTGCAGGCATTTCTGCAGCCAGAGGATGTTATGAACACAACAGAGCACCAACAATGGGGAGACAGAAAGTCACTGTTCCAGGTTTTCAACAAAGAAAAGCTTCTCAAAAAGACAAAGCCCATTTTGACAGGAGTATTTAACTCTTCTTAAGAAATACATTTGAGTTGGATATTTTGAAGTCTTCTCTACTATCTTTAAAGCATGCCCAAAGCTTTTGAAAATAGAGGCCTTTATGCATGTAAATACATGTTTTCTAATGTGTATTTTATCAAATTGGCATTTAAGAATCACACAAGCTCTGCAGACTTCACCATAGACAGTAAGCAAGGAGTTACTTCAGTCTTTGGAGGGGTTTAACAATATTCTTTCCTTAATACCCAGCACAGAAATGCACAGGGCAGGTGTGTAAGGATGCTGCAGCTGCTGTCCTTCTGGTACACTCAGGGACTGCCCCCATGAGCAGAGGTGTGCTCACTATTCCCATTCCCAGAGCAGCTGGATGGACACTGGCACTACAGCCAAGGCAAGAATTTAAGGATCCAAGCTGGAAGAGGCACATGGTCCTCAAGATCAAGAAGAGGAATGGGGATTTGTTAAAGATGCTGTTATGGCATCACGTGTGGGTGCCTTTCTTTGGGAATAAATTGTGATGATTAATCATTAGCAGAGCTCTTGCTAACAAACACCACCCTCAGCAGCTCAATTCTGATGGTTTTAATCTGTCTGTGAGAAGCTGATGGTGTGTCTCTGTGAAACAGTCTGTGAAATTAGCATCTAACCTTAAGGAGTGCAGGAGCACACTACAAGAGCTGCTTCCCCTACGACATTTCCTCCTCACCAGACTGACTGGGAAGAATTCCTGAATTGGCACCAATGCCCCTATTCAATCTGCAGGACTGCTCCTGGTGCAGGGATGGTTATATTCAGGATCTCTCCTGTACTTTCTGCCTCCTTTGATAAATCTCATTTCCTAGAATCACTGCACCTTCAGACGAGCAGGAGTTGCACAGGGGAGCAAACCAAGCAAAGAGATGGCTTGGAGCCACTTACCTCATCCACCTGGGCTTGTGTCTGCTGCAGCCGCTTGTTGCTGGACACATTGGTGGCAGGAGGGGGCCCTGCAGCCCCTGCAGCACCGGTGGGACCCTGGGCAGAAGCTGGAACAGACCTAGAGCAGAACCAGAGAACCTGAGTGACCAAAACCATCGTTACTTTTCACTACCCCTTTTCTGGAACTGGTAAAAAGTACCTATCTCTTCAAAGAACTTCTGAAGTTTCAAAGCATCTGCTTCTTCTTCTTCAAAGAACTTTACAATTGTTTCAACCCATGTTTTTCATTCCTAGATCACAACCCTACTGTTCCATTCCTTCTCATACCACAATCAGTTTTTTACACTATTTCTTGATGAGACTTTATCAAACTCGTCCACCTCCCTTGCTGCTTTTTTAAATGGCAAACCATTCAGATTATCTACCCTAAGTTAGGATAATGGCCAAACTGATGACAAGCCTGACTAGGAGGGCAGTGCTTATGTCCCCCTAAGGAAACACACTCTGCTCTGGGTACTTTGTGTTAATGCAGTAGGAGATGGGCTGTGACCCTGTCTTCCCTCTCAGTGTGCTGAGTAAAGCACTGGCCTGCTCCTCGTGTTTGGACTTCACCCAGCAAAGATAAACAGGCAGAAACAAACAGAAACAGAAGAAGGAGATCACATCCACCACAAACAGGAGAGGAGAAAGAAACAGAGGAGGAAGTGGGGGTGAGAATTGCACAGCATGGGGTCAGTCATCTCTGGCACCCAGCAATGCTGACCCTTCCCAGTCCTGGTCACCAAATGCCCCACCAGAGCAGCTTCAGCATATCCACAGCCCCTGGATGAGTATTTGCAGTGCTGCTGTGAACAGAGCCCTGATCTACACAGCAGCTCTTAAGCTTCAACACTGGCTTTCTCCAGTTTGCTCTATAACAAGGGACAAAACAGAGTCCTGAAAACCCAACAACAGATCTGGTCTGTCTCAGAGTATGAGTTTGTGCAGACAAATCACCCCACCAGTATCAGTTTGTGCAGCCTGAAGAGGGTCCCTGAACCTCAGCCAGTCATCCTTCACACCCACACTCTAACCTGTGAAGCCACCTCTTCTGTTAAGGGACCCCTCTCACTCCTTCCCGCCGGGAAATAAAACCCTTCTGAGGCTGCAGAGGAAATCCCTGGGCATGTGAACTGAAAAATATCACAAATCCCACTCATGCATTACCAATGCCTTCCCACAGTGACAGACTGAGAGAACACAGTGTTTCTCTGTGAATCATTCCCTTCTACATCCTGGGATCTGATTAATGCTGCTGGAATCATGGCCTCATTAATGCACTGTCAAAACGCCTGGGGGCACTAAAGTTAGCTCCCCAAAGGTATCTCAAGCTGCAAAATCCAGTCTGACAGTATTGCCAGAGGGCTGAGATCCCTGTGGATAGCACTGACCCTCAGAAGCTCCCAGAGATGAAGCAGCTGTTTGCAGACCTGCAGCACTGCTGTAGCTTACACTTCACTTTTTAACTGGGGGTGACAATGTCACCGGCAAGCTTGAGCTGGAAGGGAAGAAATTGAGCCATGCACTACTTGCTCGTCCTTTGAGGACCTCACAGCCACTGCTAAAAACATAACAAACAGATGCTGCTGCCGCCTGTGAGGGAATCCCTCCATCGATGGCCATGGGCCAGCATCCCAACAGGATTTATTTCGAGTTGTCACAAAGGATCAAAATCTGACTATAATGTACATCACACACAACACAAAACAAGATCTCCCTGGAGCATCAACAGCCTCAAAGGGAGATCCTGGTACAAAAACAGAGCTAAAACTGAAATCTTAAGACTTCTTTGCCGTTAAGGAAGTATATAGGCATTTTCCCAATCAAAATAAGCAGAATTTTTTTCCATGGAAACACCGTGCCACTACTACAAATACCAAGAAAGCTCCTCCCTTGAGTTATGCACTGTTGGAATCCCAGAGACTACAGAAGAGGAGTATGTGAGAGGAGTTTTTCCCTGCCACATGTTTTGCTGTAAGCAGAGCTTTTAAATTCAGTGATGTTCTTGGTCAGAGCTACGACATATCTCCAAAGTTTGGAGCTCTGCCATGTACCTTTTCTGCCTAGTAATTCTCATCTCTTTTTTTGCACCTCCCAAGCTGTCCTTAAAATGACTTGACATACAGTAGACATTTTCAAGGTTGTTCTCTTCCAGCATTCTTGCTGCCATCTAATTTGGTTTCAGCTGCATTTTCTGGGGCTTCTCTGCTCCCTGCACAAGGGAGGAAATGAAGAGAAGAACGGGTGTTCTTATAGTTGCCCCAGCCATCCAGCAGGAGTTCCTGCAGCCATCAAAGAGAGATGACAATCGTTATGTTAAGGCACAGCAAGCTCATAATTAACATACCCATCTTAATTAATTACCTGAAATCTAATCCAAGTTTTCTGGTAAAGAAGGGAACTGAAGGCCTGCATCAGTTGAAAGCACAGACATTCTCTGGGAGTAGCGTAGAGCAAAAATTCTAGAATTAAAGTCCAGCCTACATTTACATAATTCTTCCTGCATTTACATAATTCTTCTATTATTGCCTCTGTACCATGTCATATCAGCTTATAATTTCTCAGAAGCATTATTCAAAGAAATTTATGCAAAAATATTAGTGCTATGTTGTAGAAGCTTCTTTTTGAAATACATGAAGCATCACAACTTTAAAGTATAATTTCTCATGGTCTGGCGTGATTTTGGGGAGCTACAGAAGAATGCAAAATCCATATAAAAGCTCCATCACTAGGCCCCTAGCCATCAGACTTGTGTACTTTTTTTAGGAAAAGGAAAAAAATATTACCATTGGTGCTGAGAACTGCCATTCCCAAGAACAAGTCAAATTAATTTTGAAAGAGGAACAAAAGTCTGTTTTTTTTGGTGAAAAAGGATATGAATCCCGAGCATATACTCTTAAATGGAAACCACTCTGAGACTTCAGAGCACAAGCCAGATTTGGATCAGTCAGCATATGAGGAGCAACTCAAGAGACTGAAAGCAGGCTCTGTGTCTGCAGCCACCTTGGAAGAAACGTTCAGGGACTTTGAGTGATTCAGCAAAATGGTCTCAGCTGACCCAAATATCCTCAGTTCTTCCACTTGGGCCTGAAAGTGGTAGGTCAAATTCATGACTAAGAGATTTGTCATCTAGCTGAGGTGTTTGGGAAGCAACTTGCTATTTAAATCTGACAGTTCAAGGCAGCTGCAGCTCTTAATTAAAAGGGAATCAGAGCTATCCAGTGTTACTGTTTTGCACTTCAGCACTGTCTGAAAAAACTTTAAGGATGATTGTGTATCTAATATTTTGGGAAACCATCTGACACACAGTTTCACTTTTGTTCATATATGTGAGCTACACAGCAGAATTTTTTCACTTAGTCAAGCTAGGGAAGGGAGATGCACGATGCAAATACCAGGAGGATGCCAGGCCCCCACGGTGCCTCAGTACAGTTTACATGAGGACCTCCAAGGCTGATTTCAGCATCTTCTTTTATCCATCCAAAGTGCTTTTTGAAGCCTCCAACTACAGGGCCTAATCCCTTCAAAGTCTTTATCCTAACAACACTGCACTAAGCTAAGGAAAAGCTGTTATCCTTACATATGGCTGGAAACAGGTACAGGGAGATGAAGAGACCTCTCCATGGCACAGAAAGCCTGTGGCAGAGCAGCCCAGCCCTCTTCATTGTCCTCCTTCTGCTCCACTCCACCTCTGACTCCAGTCAAAGCTCACAACCTGTTTCTAACAGCAGGAGTTATTTTTTACCCCTCACACTTCAGCAGTGAGAAACACAGCTAAAGCTGATAGCACATGGAGATTGAGAATCACATCAGACAGCTTTAGGGGGTGTCAGCTGGCAAAGCTCAGGGGAGGGGCAGTGAACGTGCACCAGTGCAGCAGATCTGATTAATGATCCCTACCAAAAATAAAACAAAGCAGGCAATTTTTTGAAGAACCCCAGTCTGAGTCCTCATTCCTCAAACCCTTTCCCTGTTGTTCAAATAAAACAAAATTGCACTGCCTCCCTTGCTTTTATTTGTTCCTTTTTACTGTTCAGGTATCATATCTCTGTAATACATATTTCCTGTTGTAACTTATGTACATTTAAGACACTTTTTCATGTGGACCCCTTCAAAAGGCACCCACCCATTTGGGCTTCACGGTGGAAGTAGAGTCTGACAGTCTGTGGTTTCAAAGGCATTTGAAAAATACACCGCAAACACCTCTTTGTTTAACTATAAAATAAACCAGAACACTTCCCTCTCTCTGTACTCTTGAAATTTAACTCTTAAAACAATTATTAAAATTAGCTGCAAATGAAAATTTATACACTGCTTCAGTGGCTATGCGTGTCAGTGAAGATTCTGGCCCAAGGAGGCTGCAGAAACAAACCCACCTCCCATTGTCCCTAGTGCAGAGAACCTTCATCTGTGAATTGAGATGCACTGGAAAGCTTTGAGGCACGGGGATCTCTAAGGAAATAAAGGAGCCCTGTATAGCCCTGGGGCTTTGCTGGTAGTTTGGGACTTGCTTTGTTTATTGCTGTGCAGTAATAGCTAAACCAATTTTTCCACTGACTGTTTGCAGAGAGGGACTTTTACTGACAATGCTTCAAGTCTTCTGTGCTCTGGAGGAAGTTGCAGGTTTCCAGCTTTGTGTTAATCAGGTGCTACCACATGGGATTTTATTTCTGCACGAGGTCAGTTTAGCCAAGACTAGCTAAAAAAGCCTTCTTACCCATCAGTGTGGCTACGTAACGTTTGACACAACCCCAACAAAATCCAGTGAGATAAACAGAGCTGATTAAAATTCTGTGCTCATCTGTTCACGTGTCACCTCTTGAAGAAATTGACAGTTAAACTCCTTAAGATTCTGAGCCTTCCAGACTCAAGTTCTTTACTCTACAAACTTAACAAGAGCATGGGCCTGCCACAGTTGTGGGGGGACAGTCATGTTTCTCTTTGTGTCCAGGGAAGAGACATTAATTATCCATCCCAGCACCCCCTACCAAATGTTTTGGTTTTCCCATAGTGAAATGGGATAGTGTCAAATGACAGGTCTTGTTACTCTTTGAAAACCACACACTAATTCTGTCAGGAGAGGTGCAGAGAACCTTCTAGCACCCCCATAAATGTAAGTGTTCTTCAGGTTCTCATTCTTCTTACAAGTAGGTAAAGAGGTTCCCTGCCAGCAGGGTGAGAGGACTCTGCAAAAGACAACCCTGGCTAGAGACCATGACTTCTGAGATGCTCTCAGCAGGGTAATTTGCTTTTCAGTTCAGCTGCCCACTAATTGTATGTACTTCAGATTCCTAGCTCATCTTTCTGATGCCTTGAGAGGTGAGGCTCCCTGGAACAGAGGCTGGACAGGGTTAGAGGAATAAAGCAGGGATTTATTAAAAGGCCTTTAAGGATCCACCTCGGGCAGTGCAAGAGCCCAGCCGTGGCTCCACCCAAGATGGACCCCAGGTCACGAGTTTTCACTTTTGTAAGTTCTGGTCCATTTCCATACTGGGGTTCATTGTCCAATTCCAGCTCCAGGTGATGCAGTCCCACCCTCCCAGGTTGTTCTCCTCAGTTCCTGCTGTTTGCACTTTTTGGGCCTGAAGCTGCAACGGTGTCCTTGGTTCTGGGGCTGGAAAAGGATTGTTCTGTGTGACTGAACTGTGAGGAGAACTCACCAACACTTTCTATGAAGCTCAGAGTTATATACTAATGCAGCACGGAATCTGGGAAATACGAAAGCTCAGACTTATGATATTTCTCCTCCCTCTATTTTAATAGTCTAGGTTTATCCTTGTTTTGGTCCTACTAATCTCACTTTCATAGGGGAACAAAAAAAAAAGAAAAAAAGGAAGTAAAGAAAGCCACAATATCATTAAACTGGTTAGGCTGAGGAGATAATTAGCTGACTGACAGAAGTATCACTGCTGGGCCAGTGGACATTTGCATATTGTGGCTGGAGGGGTTTTCAGACTATAGAAAGATGTTTTCAGCCCTCTGAGACCTCACAGAGGGAGTAGAATTAGCTCCCAACAAGAGCAAACAGGCTTCCTTCACTGCTTGAACAGAGATGTTGCTCTTCACTGTGCTTTTTTTTTCCTACCTGAGCCCTTCAGTATTCAGTAAAAATGTGATTTTTGACAGGTAAATGGCTACAGACTTAGACTAATTCCATTCCAGGACTATAAAATTTCAAATTATTCCTCGTGCTGTTTGTAATAATTGTGTAATGAGTAATAGTGAATCAGTGGTAGAACAAAACCCCACGTATAAAAGGAATTAGCATTTGAGATGTCTTCATTTTGTGAAGAAAGTTCTGCTTTGAACACAGGTCTGTTCTCAAATATGCTTTTTATGTATTACCAACAATATTCTACAAGGACTGTCCCTTATTACCAAATATTTACTCTGATCACCAGCCAAAGGATAATACTCTGCATTTAATGTCCTGGGAACACATTTAATTAAATATTCCCACTAGTTTATTATGATTGCATTAACCATCTGGTGTGCTAAATATGCACACAGAGGAAAAGGAGAGGAACCCTAAGACATCATCTTTAATTTGATCAACATTTGTTAAGTTAGTAATAACCAACTGATTTATCTTCTCCAATATCTTCTATTCAAGCCAAATGAATGTTGCTTACTAACTTTAAGGATTAGAGGAAATTTTGATCTGCAGTGATATTTTTAAGAACATTCTTTCATCATTTTAAACCCCTGGATTTACATATCTGCATCTTGAAAATTTTTTCATAAGCACTATTTACTATCTGTTATGACTGTGAGGTTCTTGTGTTTCCTTTCCTAACAAGAACAGAGAAATATTTTTATTTGTCACATCTTAAATTTTTAACATCTATAATGTGTTATTAATTTAGAAGTATTTCCATTTCTGCTGTATTTACTGCTGGATACAATAAGGCAGATCTCAATCTCTGTCCACATTGTCCAGCAGCACAGAATTAATGCAGGTTACTGATGGGGAGCTTTAAGCCATGCCTTTAGATCCCACACAACCAGTCTCATCTTCACATCTGCAAATTTATATACCTACATGCACAGCACTGAAAAAAACCCAAACCAACACTAAAGTAAATTTCCTTTCAAGGTAATCTCCACAGACCGACCTGTGACTTCGGCCAATTTTAGTCCCATACAGTGTGTTTTTTCATAGAAAAGGGTTAATTCTCATTTGCTGATACAAAACTAATTGTAATCTTTATACTAAATGAGATTTTTTTTCTTTAGACAGTGAAAGCAAATACAGGTGTAAGCAATAATGAAACCCTTTCTCCTAATATTTATAGCGATATTAACAAAATATTGTAAAAAGAGACAAATGTAATTTATTGTTTTCTACATTTTGCTTGTTTAAACTCATCATTTGCTTATCTTGCATCAGGCTGCTTTCAGACAGAAATTAGTTTAGTAAAACATATAGAAAATCAAATCAATCTTCAGTGCAATGTCTACACAGAAAAATACCAAAACACTGTATTGCACTAAAGTCAGTTTTTAGAAGGAAGTGTTATCTCTAGTTACTAGGCAGTATTGATTGCACCTTCTATTAATTCTTACAAGACTTCAGAATTGGCAGGTTTCAGGCTCCTGTAATAATTTCTCTTCACTAGCTGAAAGAACACAAACTTCTTTTTTCCCTTTTTAATTTTTTGATGCTTTTCTTTTGTTAACCTTGAGTTATTTGGGATAGGATGTCGGCTAAAGGCAATAAAACTGGCACAAAGATCAGGTCTGTGATCTCATTTTCTTTCAAAATGGTTACTATTTCAAGCCAGTTCAATATAGATGAAATCTAGTGTATGTAAATGAACACACTGTTACAAAAAAATAGCAGGATTTTCTTTTACTAAAGTTCCTTATGCTCCTTTAGCCCCATCAGTTCTTGTGTTAGGGTGGTTCATTTGAGCTGAAGTGGTCCTTAAATCCCTGAGAGCTCGTGGTTTTACAAGGTGCACTGGTAGCAACCTTTGGTACCTCAGTACCTTCAGTTACTTCAGCTCTGTCCTGCACACTGAATTTACAAACCTGGAAAAATAACACTAAGACTGACCATCCCAGGAAGAGGTGCACTTTTCTCCCCAGAAAACTTTATTAAAGGAATTTTAGTTCATGAATAGGGAAGTGCTTTTACTGGGCATAAGGAGACACAATCCCCCTTAGCTACAGTGACAAAACCCCAACAAATGACAACAAAGAAGAGATTCGGCAGAGAAGTCAAATCCTGGACAACACAAAGCCTTCCTTTTTCTTGCCCTAAGTCACTGATGTGAAATTAGGGAAAGAAAAAACTGATTGCAAACACACAACGCTCGATTAAAGCATAAATCACCAAAGTACAGCAGGCTGTGAGGGAGAGGAAGCCTAACAGAACAAAACTTTACTCAGTGCCTTGGTGAGATGCATCTGAAACAAAGCAGGAATAAAACAATAAATGAGTCACTACCATTGCTGCCATTTTCCTACTGGAAGCTAAGAAATGCAATCTGCCTTGATAACAAACCACAGGGCAAAGACATAAATAGCAAACCTGTTGCTAGAGAAACGTTTCAAAAATTCAGGACTCTCAAGCTAGAGGAGATTTGAGGAAGCCCAGTGAGGTTAAACACCCTGGTGTGCCAGACATTCCAGATTTACAAACCTGGCAGGAGAAGCGCCAGAGCAATCCCTGAGGACACAGTTCAGTGGGAATGGCCAGCTCTAATCAAAGCTGCTGTTCCTGAACAGGTGGAGATGTGTTACCTCACGGCTGCACATCACCTGTGCTTCTCGTGCAGAGGAGGAAGAGCATCCCCTGCCTCCAACTTCCCCTGGGGGCTTCCAGTTGTGTGGGATTTACCCTAAGGAGTGAACAGGCAGCAGCTGGGCAGGGAGTGGGAGGGAAGGAGCAGGGCAGAGTTTGACTCAGCCATCCCCAGCTCCCTGAGTCATGCGCTGCAGAAGACACATCTGTCTTTTGTTGCTGGATGAAGTCAGTTAAAGGTTAATTCTGACACAGAGGAGCAAGGAAGGCTCTCAAAGGAGGGCTGAGATTGATAAACTTTCCTTGCTTTCAAGCAGTGTTTACTTAAGAGTGATGGATGGTTTATCTACTTGTCTTTTAAAACACTCAAATTAAAACCTAAGAGGCTTTGGGGCTTCCCATTTTTCTATACATTACTTCCCAGCACTTCTGATGCATTTTAGAAGTAAATTAACTCTTAACATTTTTGTTTGTTTGTTTTTAAAGTCCCAGAAACAACAAATCAGCTGAAAGAAAGTCACATTTCATCAGCAGAGAAGAGTTTTTGTAGCCTGTCTCTATATTTGCCACTGCTGTTCAGTGGCAGTTCCATCACAGCTAAACTTCACAGGGTAATTACCACCTCTACTTATATTAAAGTTTAATTATCAGGAGGCTTGTTAAGTTTACATCGTGTCTAAAATACTTGGCCAAGAAAACTGCAGTGAATATTTTATCCCATCTATTCATTACTTAAATAGCAGTCTGTGCAAGTGTCAGAGAACAACAAAGGGATCTGTACAGAGAGCCAAACTTTCACCTCATTGCTCCCAAAATGTCATGATCAGTCCCTGAAGAGCTTCCATGAAGCACAGCCATCATTTACAAGTGTCCTATCACAGGGGCTCCACCTGCCCACAGTGTTATGATTCCCACACAATGTCCCTTCTTCCCAGTTTCAACATCCATCAATTTCTAGAAATGGATTCCATTTAACCAATAAAATACATTAAAGCAATTAGGGGAAACTTCTCATTGAATTAAAAAAAAAAAAACCAATCTCTAAAACCACAAAATATTTTGAATAAAACAAAGCCAGAGCTTTAAAGACCTTTTAAAAAAGATTTTTGAGATTATTTGGCCAAATAAATCACTTGGTAAACTAATTTAAATCCACTTAATACCTCCTAACAGAAAATTATGAACTATATTGAAACTTAAAGTGTCCAAAGTAAGGTTGGTCTGTAACATTACAGCCACCTCTCCTGAACTCCCCATCCTCATGGGATGTTTACTGGCTCTTGTGGTTCCTTCTTAGGCTAAGCTCCTGCCTTGATTTTACCATCTGTCTTTCCCTCAAACTCTGATTTTTTTAATGATCATCTTTGCTTTACACAGAGCCCTATGTTTAAAATCACATTTCCAGAAGCCTGGTGTGATTTCTGAAGAGCACAGCCATACTCCTTGGGTCAATGCTGTGAACACCTGTACATTTGCAAAATGCTACAGTCCAGAAATTGAACTTCACTTTTGCTTTTCTTCCTCCAATAAATCTATAAACATCTACTAATTCAGTAAAGAGCAGTTTGGTCTGGTTGTATCTTTCCGTTTTGTTACATTCAAGACACTGCCTTTTGCTATTTGTGAAAATGCCTAAATATTTTCATGCCTGAAAATCTCCAGTGAGTTGCATCATTATAAGCAGCCCTTGGGGTTCTCTGGGTAAATGGAAAGAGTCTCCTCCCTGTCTGCTGAAGGAGTATTTCTACTTAGCTTTCCATTCATCTGAAACTTGGAAGTTAATTACTTTTATAATACTTCAAAAGTAACCACTTGTTCCTCATGTCCTTCTTTGGAAATAAAAAGTAATTGGGATTGATAAGGAACATCTGAGTTTAAATTTATGCTTTAAAAGTCAAAGGCTTAATAAAAATTTGAATTGTCCATATGTTATTCAAGTGACAAGAAGAACTGGTGACAATCATACTTGGGACAAAACAACACATTTGCAAACAACACCTGTTTATATAAAAAGCAGAAGTCAGATGACTGAAGCATTCCCATAGTTAGCATTCCCTGCCCTCAAAGCTACTCTTCAAGCTCTCTCAGTCCTTTCACCTGTTACATCCCTTGATGGGCAAAGTATTTTACCTCCTGCCACTACAATTCTGATCAGAGACACATTTTAAAAGTAAACAATACAAATAACAAAAGTTATTCATGCATTTTATTTCCATAAAAATAAATAATTTTCCATTGCTATCCCAAATCCATATTGGGAGTTACATCCACCTGTCCACAACAAATTCAGCCTACCTACAGCAAGATTCAATGCACTGATAGAGTTATTACTTTTTTACTACTATTCCTTTTTGGCCTCTATGTCCTTGTGCAGTGGAGTCATTACTCTGGGGCAGTGCTGTGGTCCAGACTCCCAGTTCTCCCAGCGCTACTGGGACCCCTGTGGATGTGATGCCTGAAGATTTTAGCCTTTATATTTTTTCATATCCTGCGCTGCATCAGTGCATAACTCTGAACTCCATGTCGAGTGTTAGTTACTGTCTCCACACTTTGGTAAGACAGAACAATCCCTCTGGGCCTGGAACTCAAGGGCACCCTACAGCCTCAGGCCCCAGAAAGCAGAAACAAAAGTGAATCAGGGGGAGCAAACTGGGGGTAAATGACTTCATTACCTGAAGCTGTAATTGGAGCATTAACCCCTGATATGTAAATGGGCCAAACTTAGAATTGTCTGAAAAAACTCGTGCCCATTGTCCACTTTGGGTGCAGCCTCTGGGAGGCTCTGACTGCCCAGGGTGTAGCCATTGAAGGCCTTTAATAAATACCCACTTTATTCTCTTAATCTTGTCTAGCCTCTGCTCTAGGGAGCCACTCCAAGCCATCAGTTGGCACACCTGATGACAGGCAAACAGAGGAAGCAATGTGCAGGGCTGGAAACAGTTCCCTAGGTAACCAAGAGATGTTTTAAAAGGGAAAGTGGTGATAAGTAAATAAATGCACACAATAAAGGCCCACACACATGACTAACTTTCCTAGATACCACAGACAATAGAGACCAGCAGAACATGGAAATTCATGGATCTTGTAACCATGAGGAAAAAAATCTCTCCCCGGTGAGATGGTTAAATAATACCCTCATTCACAAATTCCTTATGATGCCTTGGAGTGGCTCCCTAGAGCAGAGGCTAGACAAGATTAAGAGAATAAAGTGGGTATTTATTAAAGGCCTTCAATAGCTACACCCTGGGCACTCAGAGCCTCCCAGAGGCTGCACCCAAGGTGGACAATGGGGCACGAGTTTTTCAGACAGATAAAAGTTTGGTCCATTTACATATCAGGGGTTAATGTTCCAATTACAACGTCAGGTAATGAAGTCATTTACCCCCAGTTTGCTCCCCCTGATTCACTTTTGTTTATACTTTCAGGGTCTGAGGCTGTGAGGTGTCCTTGGATCTCAGGCCCAGAGGGATTGTTCTGTCTGACCAAAGTGTGAAGACAGTAACTAACACTCTACTGGGAGTTTGGAGTTATACCCCAAAGCAGTACAGGATCTGAAAAATATAAAAGCTGGAATCCTAAGGCATCACTTGCAGGCAGCCAGGAGCACTCTGCATCGAGCCCTTTTTCTCTTCCCTCACTATGACTTCTCCAACTCTCACACATCACAAACAGCTCCTAAGCAACAGGAGGTTTGCAGAGCATGAGTCACTCTCCTGTGGCTGATATTCTGAGTGCAGGGTGGAGATCAGTCACCTGTCAGTGCACAGCCCAGTGCTTCCAGCAAGACAACACAGTCACTGAATGCAGCAAAACTTAACAAATGAAACGTGCTTTAGAAGGATGCAGTTGTAAGCCACACCTTTAACTCTCTCAGACAGATGGTGCTGGCCTGGGAAGGAGACTGCTCCATGCTAGAGGCACAGTTGGCACATGGCAGTAAACATTTCATACCAATAAGGGACCTTAAAGTGAATTAAACAATAGTTAAACTAGATTTTATTTAGATGGCAACAGGAAATCATTAGCCTTTGGACTGTTAGTAAAAATTTTGGGAACTAACCACGCAAGGTCAGGCAGTTCCAAATGTAAGCAACTGATTTTGATATAACTGGAAGTGGGTTTGGCAGAAAATTTCCTTCTGAATGAGGTTTTAATTTGTTTTCTTTTCTTCCCCCTAAGACAACAACAGAAAAGTGAAAATTTGTATGAAAGAGGACTCAAGAGGTCATCTTGAGCACTCCCTTATCTCCAGGGATGACTGAGGGGTACTTCAGACCTGATCCAGGTTTGTCTGCCCCAGCCTGGTCTATTCATTTCCCCAGCATTATTTGTACTGGACATCTTGAGGCTCATTGAGCACTTTGAACTTACCCAGGCTCCTGAGGCACCAGAGACATCAATCCGTAATTAAAGGATGCTTTGCAGTGCTTAGGGCTAGGGTCCCCACTGAGGGTGCCCAGAATGCATCGGCAGCATAGGCCCTGCAATCATTAACCAGCTGAGAGACTGCAGCATCCAGAAGAGAAGGAATTGTGACTTGTGAATAGGAGGAAATCTTGGCACTTGCGTGAAAACCTTAAAATCAAGCTTTTTATTTTACCCATGAAGCCCTAGGGTGGCTGAATATCCACAGAGGAATTCAGTACAGAAATGGATAGAAGTAATCTTCCTTGCTAGAATATCCTTGCTAAAATCTTCTCTGGATAAAGTTGTACCTTGGTAGAAGCCACAGCTATTCTGGAGAAGTGACTATGAAATCACTGGCAAAGCACATTTTAACCTGCTCTGTGACTCCTCTCCTTATAACTGGGTTGATTCAATTCCCTAGTCTTAATTAGAACTAACTTGTTAAAAATAATTTAATAATACACTAATGAAAACATTTAAATTGGCAGTCTGTGACCTGCTGCCAGTGAATATTTAAATTATTTAACTGAGGCAGGTATTATCAGAATGACAAACTACAGTGTTATCGGGAAAATAGATTCTGAAGTCAGATTCCGGCATTCAAATGGAGGAGAAAGTAACAGAACTAGTCCAGCCTATATGAACAGACCACATTTCCATTTTTACAATGAGATTTTAAATAAAACCGACCAACAACTTGTGAGTAATCCACTCAATAGAAGTTCTCAGAGATTACTTTCAAACAACTAAAAAAAATATTAGATTATCAGATTTCTCATAGGCAATTCTGAATTGAAAAGTTAAATAAGAAACTGTGAAGTATTGATTCACTTCAAAATCATAGAAGTTACTAGCACAAGAGTTTGATATGTTATTTAAGAACCTGAGGTAATTCCACAAATATAAAAGCATGAATATATGTGCACGTGTATCTCAAAACCAGTAACAATCAGAGCTCAGGGTGATGTCAGACATTAGATTATTCTCCAATCCAGCAAACAAAACCATAATGATCCAGGATTAATGGGTTACCAATTTAAATGGTTAAATGAAAGCTAAATTTCAATTTAAAAATCTTGACCATCAACACACTAGTCCCTGCTGTAATTCAAAAAACTTCTAATGGCTTAAAAAACTAAATTGTGAAATAATCTATCTACACAACACGATAAATCAGGATTTAATGGCATTTTGGCATTAGTCTATGTTCCAAGCTGCAGTTCATTTGACAAAAAAAAAAAAAATCAATTGCTAGCTGAATTAATTTGATTTTTATCAATATCTGCTAAATTCGGATGAAGTATGTATTTGGTGGATTATGCTAATCTCTCCACACTACTACATCCAGGTTATTCAAGTAAATGAAGTGTAATCTGTAACTTGAAAAAAAAAACCCAAAAAAACCCCAAAAAACCAACAATTCTGTTAACAATCTCACCTTCTGGATTGTTGCTGATTTTAAAGGTTTTATTTTGCTCATATACTGTTTATTTAGTCACCAAACACTAACAGATTCTCAAACCCTTTAGGAGTGAAAAGAACAGCATTTGGTTTCCAGTAATGAGCCAATAATTCCCACAGTCTCACCAACCAAGCAGGGCTAAAGGAAATTTTGTTTTACTCTGTGCTCACACAGGGGAGCAAACACGACGAAAAAATTTGACCCAGCTTTTTTTATCAATGGAGCAACTGTCCAGTTTCTTCCTCCTCTCCTGCATTCTGCTGTAACCTTCTCTGGATAACGTTGTTATCCCACTTTCCCTCCAGTCAGTGTCCTGGAAATCAGGAAGTGACAACTATTTGTGATTTGTCCTGATCTGCACAATCAGGACCTCACAAATCCCAGAGCAGCTGCAACAATTTTGTTGCACTCACAATGCATCCCAGCAGCCATCAGATGTAGTGCACCCCTGTGCCTCATGTGGATTAAACAGCAATACTTCTGACCTTCAAACTAGCATAAAAGTACAGTTTAGTGGTGGTTATCGATTTTTTGACAGCCCATAACCACCTTTTATGGCAACTTGCCAGAGAACCTGCAGCTTACTTCCATATACAGCCTTCCTGAACAACACCAGATCGACAAAAAACCTTCTAACACCTTTTGCTAAACGTTCTTTTTAATTAAGATTTTTGATTACTATTTCAATAGGTTTGAAGGGCCTGGTTTCCTGAAAAAGATTCTTTTTCAGAAGTTTGTAGTACCACTTTGTACTGGGCTTTATTGTTGTGGTTTGGGTTTTGTTTGGTTTTTTTTTGTTTTGTTGGGGTTTGGTTTGGTTTTTTGTTTGGGTGGGTTTTTTTTGTTTTTTCTGGTTAGTTTGTTTTGAAAGAACTTCAAGTCAGCCTTCAATCTTGAACACCCAGAGTTTTACATATGGGATTAATTACAGACATTATGTAACTCCCCACCTGATGGTTTGTGCAGGCAGTTCAGAGATTTTGCTTAAATTCAGTAAGATTACTGTCCTACCATCGTAGAGGAAAAGGGGCTGATCTGGCACAGGTATTTTCCTGGTGAGAAATGCCTTGATGAATTGCTTTTAATCTGAAGAACTTTCTAATCATGTAAATTCAGAGCATTCTGCCAGTGAGTAGGTCTGAATCACACATCTTTGGTTTAACTCATACAGAAAAAGTGACAGCAACTCCAGCACCTTGTCATCTCCCTGAGAAAGCAATTATAGTGAAATATTACTGTCACAACTTCACACTATATCAGGCAATGTCCAAGGGGTTTTTAACAGTGGGGTACAGCTCCATTTCATCACAGACGTCCTCTGGTGCAACTGGAGACAGCAGTCAATGTCCAAAAGGAAAGAATCTTTTCATGGGATGATCATTTGTATGTTAGTTTGCTTGGAAATGAAATGAAATTAATCAAAGCAGGACAAATACTCAATCCACTGGCTTATTTATTTATAGAACAAACTCTCGTGGTATATTATCATATTTCTTCACTTTGTATCAATTTCTGCCTTTTTTTGTTGTTAGGGTCCCCCAGGAGTTGTTATTGATATCAAGCCTTATCCCTTCTACTGGTCCAAAACATCAGCACTGTACAGAATCACTCCATTTATTCCCTGCTTTTTGATGTTATAATTGCAACAAACAACCTTTGCAGGCTATATTATGAACTGTTCCATGAGGAACTAAACCAATAAAGCCTAGCTTCATATCCAGAATTGCTATATCCCCAGCCACCAAAAAGCCTTCAGCTTACCGCTGTTACCATCTTGCAACACTTGCTAACTTGCAATTCTTCCAGCTCCCGCCACATGCACCAGCTCTGCTCCTCCTTTCCCCTCCAGGGAGCATCAGCACACCTGCACACAGGAAGGGAAGGCTCCTGAGCTCCTCCTGCTCACTTCTCCTAAGCTGGCAGCACTAACTGGGGCCTCACCTCCACCTGGCTGCTGATTTTCCACAGCTTTTAGGAATTTGCATCCATGAGGGCTTCACCACTTCCTCGAGTTTAGCGGGATGGTGAAAGGGCAATCCCACAAACTGCATTTCCTTGGAAAGGCTGGCCAAAGCCAGCACCACTTCAAAGAAATGATTTTAAATGCATGCATCTCCTTTTAGCCTCTGCTGTTGCTTTTGTTACTCAGTTTTACACCTCAGCCATGTCAGTGGCTCTCCAGGGGAGAACACTGTTCATTTTACGTAGAAGTGGTATAAGACATGAGCAGGCAATCATGCAGCTTCCAAAGAATGTTGTTTCTTTGCTTTTCTTCTGCATTCAGTCACTCAGCTGCCCAGAGTGAAACAACAACATGAAAAATGTGGGATGTTTTGAAAGTACAAATAAAAGAATCCACCGCAAATGTTCATATTGATTTCGGTTCAGAAGAAAATTAAAAATGCTTGCCTGAAAATCCAGATGTATAGCCACCGAATATGTAGTCCAAACACATTTCCATTAAGAAAAATCCTACTGGAAAAGCAGGATGGAACCTGCTTATTCAATTCTAAATACTCCAAGAATCTTCTTCTAGAAGTCAAAGCCAATGGACTTCCATTTCCACCAAAGACTCACACAGTAAAACAGTAGCCAAAGAATGTTTATTGGTTAATATGTAGGCAAGTACATGCTCCTGTGATGAGTTTGATGATAGGTTTTAAGGGTTTAATTTTGAATTAATTTTCTAACAACTCTTTCAAAATCATACACTTGGGGGTACACATGAAAACATGTACAGACACCAACTGATTAACATGATTGATGTTTAGTTTCTGTAACTTAGCATTAATGAGCCACTGATCACTTATTGTCTCCCAACCTTATGCACATCAGTCACTATTGTACTTGTTTCTTTTGGTTTTTAAAATTTTTAAAGCAATTTAAAATCCCTAGGGGAAAAAAAAAGAAGTGGGTAGCTCATGCACAGGAGATCTTTAATGAGAAAAAAAAGAAAAGTTGAGGCTTCAGAGTCACTTCTCTTTGTA
This sequence comes from Phainopepla nitens, assembly GCA_013400175.1. NCBI lineage: Eukaryota > Metazoa > Chordata > Aves > Passeriformes > Bombycillidae > Phainopepla > Phainopepla nitens. The sequence goes on along the minus strand of VXBQ01001941.1, from coordinate 10,005 downwards.
GCAGCTGAAGATCTGCCTCAGAATTTATCCAGCAAAAATACCAATCTTCAAGCCTGTTATGAAGAGCTCAGTAATTTCTTTAAGAGCTTGTAATTGGGTGACAGAAAAGTAACGTGCCTTTTGTGACAAGTTTAGAGGTTTAGAGAGGAGTAAATTAGCTTCAAAAATCAGTTCTGGATTTCCTTCAAATTTTATCTATTACTGCCTGCTTGAGTTTGTTGTCTGAATTGAACAAATACTTCTGAGTTATTTATTACAAAGAGTATTGGCTATGAAATCTGCCTCTTATTCAGTGCTTGAGTACTTCACACTGCATTTTCTCCTGTTACATTCATGATACAGACAGCACAAAAAATTTATTTCAACCCGCAGTTCATTTGTTATGAGGGGAAAACCCTCACCCTCAGGCTTGTACCTTACATTTTTTAACTTGTCAATGTCTACTTCTCAACAAGATCAACCAGAGAGTAAATGTGCTTCTGCAATTAGCTCTGTAAAGAGATTTACAGTGAGATTCCTGGTATTGCCTCTTTTGTAATCTTTGGAATTAGTTAATTCCCATCCAATTAGGCACAAGTTCTGAACAATGAGCAACCCTGACTCAGAGTATCTAGAATGCAGATAAGTATCTCGTTTGTTTAGCTTCTTAGCTTGGAGGGACAGGGAGCATCTCCTCAGTATTTGTACGTGGTCAAAGAGAGCAGAGACTCTGAACTCTCCTGTTATACCAAACAATAACAGTTTTAATGTGGGTCTGATGTTCCTTTCAAGCAAATATGGAAATTAAAGGAACACCCAAAGCTCTATCTCAGCCACACTAATCCTGTGAAAGCAGTGACTCACCTAGTAATGGCTTTCCATAAATTAGGCAGCTAAAAATGGGTAGGAAGCATGAAACCATTAACAGCTCCTGTAATCTAAATTCTCTCACTGCATGTGAAGAAAATCCATGGCAGTAAAAATAAGAGATGAAGGTGTCAGCACCCATCATGTTTAGATATGCTGTTAATAATTCAAATCTTCCTTCCTTGCAGTTGATGGCTTCAGAATGAATCACTCTATTTCCTTTCTCAAATGAAATCTGAGTTTTTGTTGCTTACTAATCCCACATGTTTTCTTCCCAGCAATGAAAAGAGAAGAAGTCAAGGTGGCCAACTGCATTGTTCCACAGTGGAACCCTCCTGCAGCAGCGCTGTGTGTGCTGTCCCCTTCCACCCCTCCACACTGCCATGGAAATGACTGATGGTAAAAGTGACAATACCCAAAGGAAAAGCCACTCAGAGCTGTGTGAAACACGGAGGGATGGAGGAGGAGGGGTCACTGCATCTTTGGGAGCAGCACTCCCTTTTACCAGTTGCCCTGGGCCTGGCAGAAGCAGAGTGTGCCAAAGGCTGCCACTGTCATTGCTGCTTTGTACAAGTGCACCCTGATAAAATAAGGGTTGGGAACTGAAATTTCAGGACCAGTATCTAAACTTAGCTGCTGAACTAAGATAGCATGGTTATAAAAAAGCAAAGGAAAAAAAAAAAAACCACAACAAAAAAAACCCCAAAGCGGTGCCAGACATGAGAAAGTGAACAATTTTCTCATGGCACAGAAAGAACTATAACAGAACATCCTAGAAAAGGTGGGAACAGTGTGGCCTCATACTGATGCTGGCAGAGGCCTCAAGACTGTGACAGTTCTTGACATACTGCCTCAGTCACTCTCTAGAACCTGTCCAATTACTCATTTGAAATTCTGTTGGCATCCTACTGTCAAGAATTCTGAATATCAAATGTTCAACTCTCTTATCTTCTCATTTCCAGAGTAATAACATTTCTCATCAAAACTTTTTGTTCTATCCAACCCAGTCTTGCTGCATCTACTTCTTGGGTTTTGTTTATACTTTACCAAACTAAACAAGATCTTAAGAGAATAGATAGAGAATAAGAGATCTTAAGAGAATTAGATAGCAGTGCTTTGCTATTAATAGCTGAATTTTGTACTCATGTTGCTCCATTCCTTGTGGACCATGCACCCACTGAGATCTATTCCTTTATGTAATTCCCTCTCATCACAGGATAGAGGAGAGATAGCTCTTGCAGTTGTTCTTGCTTTAAAACAAGGGAAAGTTGCTAGTTTAAAGTAAAACTGCCTAACCAAAAGAAAGAGTTAGAATTTTATTTTTAATTTAGTTAAATTGTTTTCATTCAAAGTTGCCTGTGAGCTGGAAGCAACAAATCCTATGTCAGTTTAGCCACTTCTTAGAAGAAGAGGAGCACCCACAAGCACAGGCAGTACTAATGAGGAGTGAGGGCTGGGAGACCAGGATTTTCCAGGGCCTTAGTCTCCCTCTCTCCCCATCTGGTAACAACACCCCTTCCACAGCATAAGGCCACAGGCAAAGCACTAAATGGGATGTGCTGATGAAGGGCACCCCAGTATTGTTCAGCTCTCAGTCAGATCATCGACACAGAGGTGACCTACATAAATAAACTTTCCTTCCTTATGGGCACGATACAAATCTGCTGCCTTTATCAAAACAAACTTCTGGAGACAGAAAGACAGGAGAGGCAGGTTGTTTCTTAAAAACTGAAAAGGCAAATGAGAAACTGACCCAAGACAGAGGGCAAGCAGGTGTTGCTAAGAAGCAATGAATGTTGTTTAGACAGGACTGTCAATAAAGGAAAAAAACCCCAGCATGTTTGTGGAGATGCAACTGCTCAAACATTTGGAGCAATAAACCAGAGGGGTGAGCAGCAACACCTACAGATGGCTCTGTGTGCCTGAGTGACTCCCAGCAGATCCAGCACTCTGTATTTAGTGCAGGTGAACCTCCTGGTTCAGGTGAAGCACTGGCACAAACCCCTGGGCTTGTGCTTGGTGGTGAGGCTCAGGGAAGGGTGGGATAGAAACAGAAGTGAGGTGCAGTTTCTGCTCAGCCACAGAAGCCCACCACAGCCTTGGACAAAGTCACTTGGTCTCAGCTTCTGGAGGCATTTCAAAGGCCTGATTCCCACGGATGTGCCAGTGAGAGGGAGATCCTCGAGGATGTGTCTTTGCTGCTCAGCTTTAGCTCCTGTTTCTGTACGGCTGTGACACACAAACGCTGCAGGAGTGAACGAGGCCCATGGACACCTCCAGCAGTGCAGATGATCTTTGCTAAAAGTAATCTGAACAAAAGGGTTTTTTTCAGAGCTCTTCACCCATGAACATTTCCTAGCTCACCAGATGGGTTTCTGCCTTTCTCTCTGTGATAAGCTCCACATATTTTTTACCCTATCAGGACCTGCTCAGACTATGGAAGTGACTTTAGGAGTTATTACAATTACATCAGTCTCTTGTCAGTCTGACAGGGTCTGTTTGCAGTGCAGGGCTGCAGTCAGTAGCACAGAGCACTGCAACAGAGCAGGAATTTAGGACTGCAGCTCCAAGGCTACCCTGACACAACATGAGGCTGCACCAGCCTGAAAACAGTCCCTATTCCCACTAATAACCTTTTAGCTACAACATATAATCTCAAGTACTTAGCCAGCCATCTAACTAGCCTTTATCTCCAAAAAAAACCCTACTCCTTCCTAGTCCCCTATTTTATGTTTGAACTAACTATTTTCTACAGGTGCTTTTTTACCTTGTCATAATCCATTACCTTCATATGCTTTGATCTTTCCATAGGGAATTTATTTTCTCTCTTCAAAGATCTTTTCTAGTCAGGAGATATTTTCCACAGTCCACAGGCTCTGTTCCATTCAAATGTCACAGTGTGATGCTTTTTTTCTCCCTGACTTTTTTTTTTCTTTTTTTCTTCTTTTTTGTCTTTTTTTTTTTCCAATTTATGAACATTTAAGAAATCAAAATTCAAATTAGAACCAATCCAGGCAAGTTTATTCCCGATGACACAAGATGTGACCTCTGACAAAAAATCTAAAAGACAAACATTGTGTACACACTGCTGGGGCAAATCCACTCCACAGAAGGTTCTGTGAGGCAAAATAGTTACAGGAGAGCAAAGATTTTCAAGGGTCAGTAATAGATCAATAGTTGTGATTCTAAAGGAAAAGAATCCATAAAATATATTCTATAGAGCTACATTTGCCTTAGTTTTCCAAGGAGATTTTAGTGCTTTGGTTCATTTGTCAATGTTTGTATTGTGTAGATCTGTGCAGTGCTGAGGCTGCCAGTGTTGCAAGAATCAAGTTGCTTTACTTACATGTAAATTAGTGACTGGGGACAAGAAGGGAAGAGCAAGATGCTGGATGCATCCTTTTCTACCTAGTATGGTATTATACAGTGATTTTCTTCTTCTATGGATAGGGCCAGGTCCTGTGCAGTCAGTGGCCACCCACTGTCTTTCTGTGAAATAAATTCTGGATTTCTCTGATGCTGTAGACACAAAATAATTGTTCCTGGTTTGTTGCCATTAAACTTGCTACAATGGTACCTGCACATGGAGAGGGGAAGGACCAGCAGCACACACTGGGCAAAGCAAAGTGCACCCAACAAGAAACAAGCACTCCTCAAAGCCAGATCCCCAAACTGGAACAAGAGCCACCCCAGTGGGCTGGCGATGAGGTCCCAAAAACAAGATGTTGGATTCCAGCATTTAAATTTGTCAAGCAACTTCTCCACTGCAGATATTCTGAATGACAAACAAAACTAATTGCTTATTCCAAAACAAAACACACATAGAAAAAAATACCAGCCTCTCAGGGCTTTATTTCTAAAGACAGAACAAAACACTGAATTGTCAAACAGAACATGCTTGAAGTCATAATCCTCATATGTAAAATAGCTCTTGCACAGCATCATGGAAACTTCTGCATTGAGCTTTCTTTATACACATTTGCACAAAGCAATTGTCATTATAAACAGCAGTAATTTGAAAAAAAACATCTGCATGCTCCTAGGCAGAGGTGTTTGTTCTTGTGCTGAATATCTTCTCACCTAAAATCTCACACTTCTTGTGGAGTGTTAATATCTTCTCTCCCAATCCTTGTAAGGTCAACTTCTCTTTTTGATCTCTGAGCTATGCACCCTGAGCATTTATCTGGACATGCCCAAGAGCAAGTTCTATGTAAAATCTATGTGAAAAAATTACATAGATGTTTAGTAATACAAAATACACCATAACTAAAGTAAAAGTAAAGGCTTTAAGGAAGAGTAAAGGCTTCTCCAGAAGAACCCTGCTTTGGTTACGGCAGTACCTATAAGGAGTTCCCAGTTCCAAACAAGCCCTCACTACTCGGGCTATGTTAATAACTTAACAATGGTAATAATAGTTAATAATTATTACCCACATTGGTATTAACCATAACAACCATATTAACCATAATGCTATTAATGTTTAATAACTTGGGCAATGGTAATAATGGCAATGGTAATCATTGAAGATAGCCAAACAAAGTCCTTGAGTATTTTTCTTTGTCTTTTTTTCTTCTTCCATTTGTTCCACTTTGCAGACACAAGTCCAGAGACAACAGTAATTTCATTCTCTGTACACCAGAGAGGTATCTCATGTCACAGTGAGTTGGACATCTCAGTCAGTCTGTCCTTGTGTCCTCCTCCTCACTCAGTCTCTCTGTAGCTGCAGTAAAAAGGAAGCAGCAGCATCTCTTCTACCCCAGCAGCAATCTCTTCTACCCCAGCAGCAATCTCTTCTACCCCAGCAGCAACCTCTCCTACCCAGCAGAAATCTCTTCTACCCCAGCAGCAATCTCTTCTACCCCAGCAGCGATCTCTTCTACCCCAGCAGCAATCTCTCCTACCCAGCAGAAATATCTTCTGTCCCAGCAGCAATCTCTTCTGTCCCAGCAGCAATCTCTTCTGTCCCAGCAGCAAT
>VXBQ01001930.1:87472-98347 GCA_013400175.1 Phainopepla nitens | reverse complement strand
CGAGGTCAGGGCTGAGTGGGAGAGGACCTGTGGCCCGTTCCACAAGCGGCGCGTGGCCGAGCACTGCGGCGTGTTCCGGGACCTGTTCAGGGGGGCCACCTTCACCCCCTGGGTGGCCCTGAGGGTGCAGTACAGCCAGCAGGACGAGCACCTGGTGCCAGTCTACTATGGGAACATGGTGACTCCCTCAGAGGTGCGTGAGGGGAGCTGGGAACAACCTGGAGCCCCAGGGAGGCCTCTTTCTGCCAGGTGCCTCCAACGGGCATGGTTCATTCCAGGGGATGCCTTTTACAGGGGTGTTTCCTCTGTGCTGAAGGAAACTGTTTTATGGATGTGATAGGGACAGAGATTGTAGGTTCTGTCAGGAGGATCTCCAGGTGGATTCCTCAGTGGCCTGGCAGTGCCCAGTCTGTGTTGTGTCCAAGCCTTGCCCAGACACAGTTCACAGAAGCTGTTGTGGAAGTGATTTACATTCTCTTTACGTTGCTTTTTAGGCTTCCAGTCCCCCTGCAGTGTCCTACGAGGCAGACAAAGGATCCCTCTGGACCTTGTTGCTCACAAATCCAGGTGAGCAGTGAGTTCTTTAAAGGAACATGCTTAAACTGGGTTGTTTCAGCTTTTGGGTAACTCCTGATGCTTGTGGCTACACAGAGATGATGAACTCTGGAAGGGTCCAAGGCCAGGTTGGAGCAGCCTGGTCTAGTGGAAGGTGTCCCTGCCCATGGCAGGGGGTGGGATGAGATAAGCTTTAAGGTCCCTTCCATCCCAAACTGTTCTGTGATTCTGTGATGTTACATCTGTTAGATTGGGACACATTGCATACAGAGGAAAGAGTGTAGCCTCCCCCAAATCTGTAGCAGTTGAGAGAAGGGACAGTGACACAACAGGTCCTGTGTCACACTATGGAGGAAACAATTTCCTGACTCCCATCTTTGTTCAAAACTCCTCTTCTTTGGCATTCTGCCTGGAAGGCAACTTTGCTGAGAGACCAAGGCACAGTGAAGGGATGCAGCTGCCCAAGAAGATATCAAGAACCTTGGAATTAGGTCTGCAGAGTTCTTTGCTCCTCATTTTAAACTCAGTCCTGTAGGAATGAGTTCCTTTTCTGCTGGAGAAGGAATACTGGGAGATCTTGAGCTGCTCCCTCTGGTCAAAGCAGGTCTGGGCTTTCTCACTTTGGAGTCAATGCTGGCACCAGGGTGTCCCTAAGTCACTTTTCTCTGTTGTGTGTTGGCAGATGGACATTTGAGGGATGCAGACTCGGAGTACCTCCACTGGCTGGTGTGAGTACATCAGAGCCATGTGCTCTGTGCTTGTGGACTGGGCAGAAACTCTGCCAGCAGCTCAGAATCCATGGCTTTTCCTGGTGCTCCTGCCATTAGCTCCTTGAGCCCTGTGTTCTGGATCCTGCTAAGGGTGCAAGAGTTCCAGATGTTGCTGCTGTTCAGCATTCCAGTCACTGGGTGGGATTTTTCCTGTGGTGAAAGCAATCTCTACTATCCATTCATTCCCTTATCAAATGGGGCAGAAATCACATCACAGCACGGCAGAGTGATTTGCAGTCCTGGATGAATCTGCTGGAGGGAAATGAGTGTAAATGTGTTTGTGTTCAGGACCAACATCCCAGGCAGTGACATCAAGGCTGGCAAGGAGATGTGCCATTACCTGCCCCCCTTCCCTGCCATGGGGACTGGCTACCACCGCTTCATCTTCCTGCTCTTCAAGCAAAAGGCTCCCATCGACTTCAGCCAGGAGGCGCGGCCGGCGCCCTGGTAATTCCTCTGCTGCTGCCTGTGGGGTTCATGTGCCTGTCTCTGCAGTAGAGGAGCAGCTCCTGTCAGTCTGCAGAGTTCTCCAGGGCTGCTTTGGGTTTGTGTGCTCTCTGCTGGCACAGTCCCAGCACTGCAGACTCCTGTTGTTACAGAACAGGCTGTTAGAGAGTGGTTTGTCCTGGCCAGAAACAGCCGGAGATTTTCTTTTAGTGGCTTCCTTTTCCACCTGTTTCATATGCCCTGGGGTGATGTGGAGCAGGGTACTGCTGCAAGGAGAGGCTCACTTGGTGCTTGTTTCTTGTTTCCAGCTACAGCTTGAAGATGAGAACCTTTAGCACGTTTGACTTCTACAGAAAGCATAAGGACGCCTTGACCCCAGCAGGGCTGGCATTTTTCCAGTGTCAGTGGGACAGCTCTGTCACTTCCACCTTCCATCAGCTGCTCAGTAAGGAATGGGGATGCTGGAGGGGGTCTGTGGGAGGGATATGGCCCTGTGGCTGCAGGCTCTCACTTGGTCTTGACACTTGATCAGCACAGACTAAGCCCTTCCTGAGCCATCCTCCTGCAAACTAACAGCAGCCTGAAGGAACAACCCCTCATCCTTGCATGAGGATTTCAAAATAACTCCAAGGGCGTGTTTGAGCAGCGCTGGTGCTGTGTGGGTGAAGGGAGGTGTGGGGTTCAGGTGTGAGCCCTCCTGCTGACCCTGTGACCCCTTTGCAGACATGAGGGAGCCCGTGTTCGAGTTCGTGCGGCCGCCCAGCTACCACCCTGCCCAGGTGAAGTTCCCTGGCCACCAGCCCCTGAGGTACCTGGACAGGTACCGAGACTCACAGGAGCCCACCTATGGCATCTACTAGGAGCTGTCCCCCTCTGTGTCCGTGGGATGCTGGCTCCTGCATTTCCTGTGCTCCCCTCAGTGCCTCAGGAGGGGAATTACAAAGTCTGAGCCCCTCAGTTCCCCTGTGCTGGGAGCCAGCATTGGGTGCTCACAGGGCTGGCAGCTGTGTGGTCAGGAGGCTGCTTAACAAGAACATTCAAAGTGAATCCATGGCCGGGCTGAACCCTTGCTCCTGGTTGTGCAGCAGAGCTGAGCAGTGGCTGGCAGGTTGCATCTCCCCAGAGATGCTCTGCCTTGCTTCCCTGCAAGGATCACAGTTCTCCTTTTGCCTGTTTATGGAACAAGCAGAGCCAGGCCAGCCTGGATTTCCTCCTCTCACAGTGCTGTGGTTCAGGACTGTGTCAGGTTTTATTTGTGCAGTCCTCCTGGAGCGATGAGTCTGATTAAACACTCTCTGAGCAATGCTGGCAGAGCTGTCTTTATTGAGAAGAGCCTGTTTTCTTGGCCAGTTGGCACAGAGCTGGGAGCTCAGCAGGGTGCAAGGGAGATGGGAAGCCCTTCTGCTGGCTGGAGTCACTTCTCTTCTTGGATGTTGTAGTTTGGGAAGATTTTGGCTACACAGGTGGTAAACCTGCACAAGTTGGTGTTTGTGGAGGTGGCTTCAGCTACCCAAGCACATGGACCTCAGTGTCCTTCTCCCCTGTTCCTGGACAGGACGTACCTGGCGTGGGGAGGTGGAGCAGAAGCAGAGCTGCTGCTGTGGTAGCCTGGCACTGCTGCTGCTGGTCCTGTTCCCAGGCCTTGGAGAGCCTCTACTCTCTGCTGTGCTCCACTGTGCATCTCCTGTTCACATGGACCCCAAATACCAACATGTTCCTGCTGGTACAGCTGCCTCTTCCCAGCTCTGCTTCCCAGTGACTTTCTCTGAGGTTTCCTCTACCAGGAAATTGGAGCCTTCAGCAAACAGCTGAGACTGGGCTGAAGTTCCCCCTGCTGCCTGTGCTCAGGGCTGTTACCAGTTACCCTTGAGCTCCCTGAACTCTCCTCCCAGCCTGAAGGGTTCTGGGGTCTGGTTTAAGCTGGGGTGAGTGCACAGGGGGGACACAGGTTCCAGGCAGACACACAGGTCATGCTACGCCTCTCTGGGCTTTAAATATTTGGTCAGAATTGACAGATGCAGCCCAAAGGAATGTTTTGGAGCTGAAGCTGGGACATGCAGGGCGTTGTGACATATCCCAAGTCCTCTCTTGTGGTCGGGGGGTGGCTCTCAGCCTGCCTGTGGTATGGAAGCTGGTCTGGCTGATCCACCAGAGACCTGCTCCCTGCCTGCCCTCACCTGTGCAGGTGAAAGGGAAGCTGCTCAGGAGGGGAGGCTGCAGAGCTGCTGAGGAACAAGGCCATGTCAGCAGCCTGGGAATGTGTGCAAGATAGCACATGGGCCTGGTACAGAGATAAGGCTGGGGTTGGGGAAACTGAAACTGCACTGTGTGACAGCGAGGTGAAGGTTTGCAGAGCTCAGGCACTGCACTGGCCTCCGGGCAGGAGGCTCCACCTGCCACCTGAGCAGGGACAGGTGCCCAGGTGGCATCTTTATTGCGTTTCAGGGTGCTGGTGTGCACAGGTGTTGCAAGGAGTTCGTAGGAAAAGGTGTGGTGGGTGTGCATGGGAACGTGGCAAACAGCAGGAGCTGTGGTTTAAAAGATGCAAGGGAAGAACTTGGTGCTGGCGTGTGTCACAGCCTTGCCCCTGCACCGGGAGGTGACATGTGGCTGCAGCAGCAGTGGGTGCCTCTGCTGGCTCCCAGCAGGAGCTCGTTACAGAGGTCTCTGTGCCAGGGGGGACAGCCCTGGCAGAGCTGAGGATGCCTGCAGGTTCCCTCAAAGGGCAATAAAGCAGTGAAAATCCAGTCGCACATGGATGTGTGCCCGGCAGACCTGTTCATGGAAATACACATTGCTGGGATCCCTGTCAGCCTCCTGCGTGTCTCCTGTGCTGTCACTGCAGCATTCCATCCTCTCCGGAGTCTCCCACTGTGCTTCACAGCCCTCCCTCTCCGCGGGGGAACAGCTCCAGCCCGCCCTGTCTGGTCTCCGCAGCCCGTGGCACAGCCAGTGTGACCAGGGGACCGCCCCCGGGTGTCCCCTCAGGAGCGCGTCTGGCCGGGAGCCCTGCCCCGCCTCCGGGCACGGCGTCACCGCCTCTTCCTCCGCACTCCTGAGTTTCTATTTCCCCGGCGCTCGCCCTGATCTCGGGCACAGGCAGGATGGCATCACCAATGTCGCAGAAGCTGGAGGAGAAGCTGGTGTGTTCCATCTGCCTGGAGCTGTTCAGGGTGCCCGTGACCTTGCCCTGCGGCCACAACTTCTGCAAGCGCTGCATCGGCGACCACTGGGACAAGCAAAAGGAGGCGCCCGCCGGCACCAACGCGAGCTACACCTGCCCCGAGTGCCGCAGGGGCTTCGAGCGGTGCCCGGCGCTGGAGAAGAATGTCACCCTGCACAGCGTGGTGGAGCTGGCCCGGGACGGTGACGCGCGGGGCTCGGCCGCGGGCCGGGACTCGGTGGCCCCTGGCGAGCTGTGCCGGCAGCACGGGCGCCCGCTGGAGCTGTACTGCGAGGACGAGCGGCGCTGCATCTGCTGCATCTGCACCGTGCGGGGCTGCCAGCGGCACCGGCGGGTGCTCTTCGAGGAGGGACGAGCTAAAAAGGAGGTGGGTGACAGGGCTGGGGCGATGGGACAACAGGGGGTGTTGTGACAGCTCAGGCACGCACGACATCCACCTCCACTGCCCCGTGTCCTGCTGCAGGGACGTGATGTCCCTCTGTGTGCCAGACTGCCCAGCCTCAGCTGGACATGGGGCTGGCCAGGGAGATGCCACCAGTGCCCGGCTGCTCCTTGAGAAACCAGGTGTTGTCAGGAGCAGCAGCGAGCTGGGTGAATCCAGCAGCACGAGATAAAGGGATAAATATGTGTTTGTTACTCTCTGATCTAGAGGAAACAGCTAAAAAAGGGGGTGGAAGGCAGCACAAAAAATCACGTCTTTGTTATCCTGACACAGAGTCCCCTTCCCAAGCTGCCTCCTTCCCTGTCAGCCTTGTCCTGCAGCCCTGAGAGGGTCCTGGGGGCCAGGTGGGCAGCACTGGGCTGTTCCACAGGATGTGCAACTGGACACGGCTGGGAGAAATGACTGGATATGAAACTCAGTGCTCTGGGCTGGTTGAGGTGTTCAGTCACAGGCTGAACTCAATGATCTTGGAGATCTTTTCCAACTATAATGATTCTGTGTTGGTGCCTCCCTTCACAGACCTTTTTGAAAGAATCCCTGGAAAAAGCCCAGGAGGAATCAGAGAGGATTGAGCTGGCAATGAAGAAGCTGGAGGTGCAAACAGGGATCATCAAGGTAACACTGCAGTCTCCCTGTGCTGGCCTGTGGGTGGGAGCACACTGGTTCTCATGGCTCTTCCTGCCCAGGACTGCTCTGAGCTCAAAGCTGGGATCCACAGCAAATTCACCCACCTGAGTAAAGCTCTGGAGGATTTCCAGTGTCAGACAATGGCCAGGATTGAGCAAGAGCAGAAGGTGGCACTGGAGCATGTGGAAAAGAACTGGAACCTGTGTAAGGACCGCCTGGATGTCCTTGGCCAGCACAGGGAGAGGGCTCAGAGCCTGCTGGCCTGCCCTGAGCACAGGACCTTCCTCCAGGTACCACTGTGGCACTGTGTCCTTCCTTTTGCTTGGCCTTGCACCCTTTTGATGACAGCAGGATCATGCTGAACCCGTTCCCACTGGGAATGCATCCTGCGTTTGGCTCAGGGATGTGATGGGGCTATGGGGAGGAGCTGGTTTTTGGGGGTCCTTGAAAAGTTGTGTGGGCAATGCTGGGATGCCCTTGTTGCCCACTGGGGAGACATGGTGAGTGCAAATGAGTTTGCACAGTCCTCCCCAGACTGGTGCATGGTGTCTGTGTGTCTGTCCACAGGAGTTCCCCCTGCTCCCACCCCTGGAGAGTCCAGAGGCGCTGGTGCCTGTGGAGTTTGATGTGGCTGCTGTGATCAAGCCCATCTCTGAGATCCTCACCAGCATCTCCAGGCTCCTGCTGGAGGGCCTGCCTGGCTCTGTGGCCCCCAAAGCCCCCAACCCTGCTGGCCAAGGTAACCCTCCTGCTCTCAGGACACTTTGAAGGGCTCTGACTCATCCTGAAGATGAGCCAGGCCTGTGTCACTGCTGGGGACACAGCTGCTGGGCACAGGGGTTTGGGATGGGACACACATTTACTGTTCAGCAGATGAAGTGGGATGGCCTCCCTCTGGCTCCTCCTTGCTGGGAATGCTGAACCATGGTGGCACATGACTGCTCCCAGGTTTGGATACAGTGGAGTTTCTCCTCCTCCTTCTCCTCTTCTTCCCATGAAGCCAGGAAGAAAGAAGTTTTTGGATGACATTGCTCAGAATGCCTGTTCCCATCCTCCACAGGCCCAGAGCATCCCCAGGAGCTGGCAGTGAAGGCTGTGGCCCCTCTCCCCAGGTGCCAGCTCCGAGCTGAGCTTCTGAAAGGTAAGGAGCACAGGGGGCCTGGAGGGACAGCACCTCACTGGGGTCCCCAGCAGGAGGGGATGTCACCAAGCTGGGTTCCTTCCTGGGAGGAGGGTGGTTGTGGCTGCAGGGACAGGGGCTCCTTCCCTGGTTCTTCCAATGTGTCTCCCTAAATGCAGAGAAGGGTGGTGTAGGGACAGGGTGGACGGGGTGGGATGGGAAAGGACTCATTAGGGGGATTAGCAGCACCAGGAAGTGCTTTCCCATGGGACTGAGGCTGTCTGGTATTGGATCAGTCACTGCCCTGCATGGCATAACCCCAGGCCAGAGCCCTGCCTGCAGTCATTGCTCTCTATCCAGGGATATGGCCTCAGCATTCCTAGCTACAACATCCCCTTTCCTCCCCAGGCCCATCCCTCTCCTGTTTTCAGGAAATGTAGAAATCCTCTGTGCTCCTCTTCCCACTCCTCCCTGTTGGGCAGAAGGTTGGGTAATGTCTAGCCCATGTTGGTCATGTCACTCTTGCCAAGGAGGCAGTCACTGCCTATGGGACTGTAGGAATTCCTTCCACCAGGCCCCACAGAACACACTTAGGGTTATTAATAGGAACCCCCTGCTATTTATGGGCAGCTGGCAGGAGCCCAGCCAGCTGCCAGGCCCAGGTGCTGGGGAGGAAGGTGGGGTGCTGGTGGCCAGTGAATGCCCATGGCAAGAGCTATCACAGCCCATGCAGAGAGTAACTCCCTGTAATACTGTTTTGCTCACTTAACACCTGGTTTTCTCCCCCTCTCCCAACCACACTGGTATTTTTTGCTCTCAAAACCAAGCACATCCCTGCCAAAATGGCCACAGAGCCATTGTGGTCACAATGGCCACTCGTTGGTTGTGAGCTGGGTTCTGCAAGGACTGTGCAAAGCATTGTCTCTCAGTGCTTCAACAGCTATTTCTGGGCTTTTCCATTCCCTCTAGGGCAGGCATTGCATCCTCCCCACTCTCCTTCCCCTCCAAACAACCTGTTCCCTTCCAGTTCTTCACAGAAAGGGTGGTGAAGTTCTGGAATGGCTGCCCGGGGAGGTGCTGGAGTCACCATCCCTGGATGTGTTTAACAAAAGCCTGGATGTGGTGCTCAGTGCCAGGGTTTAGTTGAGGAGTTGGGCACGGGTTGGACTTGATCTTGAAGCTCTCTTCCAACCTGGGCATTCTGTCTGTGATTCTGTCTGTGATTCTGTCTGTGATTCTGTCTGTGATTTTGGGAGCCAGCCCTACGGGAGTTTAAACCCCATCCCTGCTGGGAGGGCACAAGATCTGATGAAGCATTTCAGCCCCATCCATGGCCTTGCTCTCCCCAGACCACCGCAACCTGACCTTCGATCCCGAGACAGCCAACAAGTACCTGGAGCTGTCAAGGGGTGCCCGGAAAGCCAAGCACGGTGCCAGCACCGTCCGTGGGCAGGAGCAGGGCCTTCGAGCCTTCGAGCCCTGGCAGGTGCTGTGCACGCAGAGCTACGGCCCCGGCCACCACTACTGGGAGGTGAAGATCTCCAGCCACTCCATCATCCTGGGGGTCACCTACCGGGGGCTCCCCCGGGAGCAGCAGCAGGGCCACAGGTTCAACATCGGGCTGGACGGGGGCTCGTGGGGGCTGCAGGTGCGGGAGGATTGTTACCTGGCCTGGCACAAGGGCCGGGCTGAGAAAATCCAGGAGCAGCTCTATAAGAACCTGGGGGTCAGCCTGGATTATGGCAAGGGGCTCCTCTCCTTCTACGGCCTCGGGGAGAGGACAAAGCTCATCCACTCGTTCCACGGTGTCTTCACTGAGCCCCTGTACCCTGTGTTTTGGCTGTGTGAGGGACGGGTGGTGACGCTGTGCCAGAGGGACTGAGCCAGGGCCACCACGCTGAGCCACAGCCGGGCTGGCAAGTCCCAGGCTGGTGCCACAGGGGAGCTGCAGCCGAGGCTGTCGTGGTACAGTGGGACCTCAGTGCTCAGGCAGGTGTGGAGTGCAGTGTTTGAGCAAGAGCTGATGAGGACAGACATGTAAATTAACCTGTTGATTTGCATATGCAAATATCACACTAGTGACACAGAGGGCTGGAGCTCACCGTGGGGGCCTGTCCCTGCAGACAAAGCAAGGGAACGGGGGATAAGGAGGGTGAAAAACTGCTAAACTTCCCAAACCTGGGGAATGTTCGGGATGAGGGCGACCCCAGAGGGAGGTGCTGCTGCCACAGGGTGCTCTGAAACAATTTGGAGGGACCTCTGTGCTCACACAGCCTCACATGCAGGCAGGTCCTGCTCCCCCCAGCCCTTCTTCTTTTCCTCTTGCCGTTCTCAGATCTGGCAGAGCAACTTCTCAGGGTTCTGTGCTGCAGCTCTTTGTACGATGCTGCTTTTCCAAGTAAAGCTCTATTTTCTTACTGGTTTGACCTTGCTGCTATTGGGAGATGTGGGACTCAGCAGCACTGGGGGTGGGGGGAGCTGGGTATCCCTGCTCTCACAGCCATCCCTGCAGGGCCCCATCCTGCCCCTCTGTGTCCCCACGGGGCCTTTGACCAGCCCTTGGAGTGACCAGCTGGCAGCAGAGCCAGAAGGTGCTTTATTTACTGTAGCACTGTGATAAGGAAACCTGGTTTCCTACTGCTCTGCTCCAAGAATGATTTGGCACAGAAGAAAATCTAAAGTTTTCATTGATGTTATTCCAAGGGTGAGACCGCAGGTCCGACGTCTCCTCCCACTCCTGTGGGAGTGCTGGTGAGGATTAATGGAGTGAAACTGGGCACTGGGTTCAAAGGTGCTGGGGATGTGAATGCCTGGGCAATGAATCACATCATATTTTCCTTTGGGGACAAAAAGCTTAAAAGGATCAATCCCCTTCTTCAAGAACAGATGTGATTTGTCTTGTGCTTCCTGCTTCACTCGACACCTCCTTGCTCCTCCCAGCCCTGTCCTTGGGTCAGGCCTTGGGCCAGCATGCACCTGGGAACTTATCCAAGGCAAAAACTTGTCTGTGTTTCCTGCACAGAAGGGTTCCAGAGATCTCATGAGGCAGATCTTCACTCTAAAAGCACTTTGGGGTCTCCCATCCCTCTCTAGTGCCTGCCAGTTCCTGCCAGACCCCAGCGGAAAAGGGGACAGTGACTGAGCCAGGACCTGGCACTGCAGCCCTTTTTGGCCATGGGGAGGGCTGGCCCAAAAGCACCTGCACCTGTGCACTGGGTGGGCTCAGGACCTCCCATGTGACCCCAGCGTGAGGATCACCCCGGGAGCAGTGGAGTAGCAGCAGGTCCTAGAGGGGGAAGGAGTGCTCAAGGGGAGCAGCAGATCCTTGGGAGGGGGCTTGGAATGGGCTGGCAACAGCTTCCTCGGATGGGAGATTTGGGGAAGGTCAGCAGCTTCCCTTGGGAGCAGTAGAACGCTGGGGAGGGTCCAGATCCCAGTGGGGCAGATCCTTTAGGAGATGGCAGACGCGGGGTCGGGGGCAGCACATCCTCAGCAGGGTGACATCCCCCCGGGGCCGCTCTCCCTGAAGGCAGCAGATGCCGGAGAGAGATCCCATTTGAGCTGAGACCCTTCCCAGGAGGGCAGTGCCTGGGACCGGGTCCCGGGGTGGAGGCTGTGGGTCAGCGCCCCGAGAGGCAGCAGCCGCCCCGGGCACGGCGGGGAGCGGAGCTCCGGCTGCGGTCGCGGGGAGGAGGAGCGGGCGGGCGGGGCGCGGCTGCCGCCCGCCTCC
>VXBQ01001930.1:72235-87150 GCA_013400175.1 Phainopepla nitens | reverse complement strand
GGGGGAGGAAGGAGCGGTGGTGCTGTGCGATGTGTGCCCGCCGGGGTCCCGCGTGGCGGCGGAGCGGTCGTGCCTGGTGTGCCTGGCGTCCTTCTGCGGGGCGCACCTGGAGCCGCACCGGCGCGCCCCGGCTTTCCGCGCACACCGGCTGGTGGCCCCGCTGCGGCGGCTGGAGGAGGGGCTGTGCCCCCGCCACCTGCAGCCCCTCGACGGCTTCTGCCGCACCGAGCAGAGCTGTGTCTGCGCCCGCTGCCGCGCCCACGAGCATCGCGCCCACGACGTGGTGCCCCTCGAGCAGGAGCGAGAGCACAAGCAGGTGCGTGGGGTCCCCGCGCGGGTGGGACCCTGCTGTGGCGGTGTCGTGGGTGGTTGAGGTGCGGCATCGCCCGGAGGGGTTCGTGCTGCGCCCCCGTCCCCACGGGAGCCCCATCCCCACGCGGGGTGTGTGCAGGTGCAGCACTGCTGGGATGCCGTGAGGGGGGTGCTGCGCTCTCACCCCTCGGGGGATTCCTCCCCGACATTGGGCAGGGTGCCGCGCCATCGGGGAACCCCTGGGACTGGGACAGGATGGGCGGATGGGGACGGGAATGGAGGCAGAGCCGCTGCCAGGCATCCCGTGGGGAGTGTTCCCGCTGCGGGGCCGAGCTCGCAGTGCCGGGGGTGTAGGGCTGGGGCGAGGCTGCCTGGGACACCTCACAGCCACCCCCGCGGTCCCGGGGCACCGCCGTCTCCGTCTCGTTCCCACAGCTCCGTCAAGGCGGTTTTTCTGGCCGCGCTGGCAGCCGGCCCGGCCGCCGCTCCCGCTCCCCCAGCCTTTTGTATCCTGCCGTTTTGGCAGCGGGGGTTTTTCCATCACTCCCATTCCCAGATGTGACTGAGTCACCTCCTAAACTCACACCCTCCAGCCTTCCCAGGAGCCGGGGCTCCAATCCCAGCGTGGTGCTGCCTTCCTGGGCACTGCTGCCTTGGAAGCGGGGGGCCTCTGTGGGGCTGCAGGCAGATGGGGACCTGTGAGGCTCACGGTGTGGTGGCATCCCGCATGGCCATGAGGCATTTGGAGACCTTGGGAAAGTTCGCCGAGCAACAGCCCCAAGCCAGCTCCGCCTCCTGATGGGCTGCTGGGACTGCAGGAAAACCCTTCTATCGGCATTATTAGTCATGAGGTGCCTTAAAATAGAAAGTGTGTGTAATCCCAGCCCCGAGGAGCTGTCAGACCTCGGCAGGCGCTGCTTAATGTCGCCTGCCTGTGACTGCCCTGGGCCACCGCCCTGGCGCTGCGGGCTGGGATGGATGCACGGGGACACAACCTGTAGCTGCTCCCCGGGCACAAGCACTGCAGGGAGCAGGGCCAGGGGGCTGAGCCCTGGCCCTGAGCGTAGACAGGGAGCTGTCGTGGCTGGGGAGTGTCCTCCTGGCTCCCGAGGGACCCGTCCTCGTGATGGGCAATGGCTGAGCCAACAATAGCATCTCAGGAAACGCCGTGTTCGGAAGGTGCTTCCTTTGCAGCCCGTGCTCGGGAGCTGGTTTGCTTTGCTTCTAAACAGAAACCCCTAGGGGACTCTCTGCTGAGTTTCTGAGTGCCCCAGGCCTGCCTTTCAGGTTCTGCACCAAACCCAGGTGAATTTTTCCCTGCCCTGGGTACTCGCTAAGAGCACTCACTTAGCTGCAATCACTGCCTGATGGGTTTGCTTTCAAATTCCTGTTTTGTTTGGTTTCCGCTGGGACTGGGGTGGGGAATGTGGAACTGGACATGACCCTTTCGTTTTCTCGCTGAGTGAGAAGGGTTGTTTGCAAGTTGGATGTTGCAGGGGAGGAAAACAGGAAAACAACTCATGGTTCCCCTTGCAGCCTTCACCCAAAGCCTGGGAGCGAGGTCACGGTCAGAGAGGGTCTGTGGGTTGAGCTTAGGGAGAGGCTGAATGCCCTATGGCTCCCACTGGGCCTGGGGCTAAAGCTCGGTGTTTGTCCATCCTGTCTGCAGGCCCAACAAGCCAAATTCCTCAGCGATGTGGAGAATGAGCTGGAGGAGCTGGCAGTCACCATCACCCAGGCCAAGAAGATGGTGGAGCTCATTAAGGTGACTCTGCAATGGCTTTGCCTCAGTTAGTGCAGCTCTGCTGGGCTGGGGGTGGAGGAGAAGGGGCTGTGAGATTTTTGGGGTGCATGGGGTGTAGAGGTAGTGCTCACAGGAGCACCATGAAATGATGGTGATCCTGGCAGAGATCCCTGAGGATTCTTTCTCCTCATCTCTGCTAACACTTATGGCATCTCTGCGTGCTTTAGTTTTTAAAATGGAAGAAGGAACAAGGCAAGGGCCATGCCAGGGCATCCTCCGGCTCTTGCACCTTCTTTCCCCAAGCTCATGGGGGGGTTGTCCCCTTTTGGCTCTTGTCACTTTCCTGCTTGGGGACACCAAACATGGTGCAGCAGTAGGTGGCAGTGCCCAGCAAGGTCCCTTGACAGCTGTGCCGTGAAGTGATCTGAGTTCTTGGCTGAGGGGCGTGGTGAAGAGTCAGGGGGATTGCACGGAGCTGAGATCTGGGTGCTGGGCAGGGCACGGGGATGGCCCTCACCCCTGGGACCTGACCCCTCTCCCTGCTCTCAGGGTGCTGCCACCAAGGAGAGGGAGAGGGTCGAGAAGCTCTTTGCAGAGGCCTCTGAGGTGCTGGCGACCTTCCAGAAGGAGGTGACGGGGTTCATCGAGGACGGGGAGCGCGCCATGCTGGGGGAGGCCGAGGCCGATCTCCGCTGGAAGGAGGAGAGACGGGCCAAGCTGGCACAGTGCAAGCAGAACCTGGAGAACGTCCCCAGCACCGACACCATCTACTTCCTCCAGGTGGGATGGGGCAGGAAGGAAATGACAATGTTGTATTTTGGGGTTTTGTCCCATTTCCCAAGGAGCTGGGGGCCAGGAACCCTGGGATGTGCAGGCTGCAGAGTCTCACTCTGGCTGGCACAGTCCTCTCCCCTCCCCTCTCCCAGGAGGACCAGGCAGCCAAGATTTCCCCTCCATCACCCCCACCTCTGTCCTGCCTGTGACTCAGGAGAGGCTGATGTGCTCCCCAGAGTAGGTACCTGGGTGTGGGGCAGAGTGAGAGTTTGGGGTGCCCCACTGCGTCCTCCAACATCACCCCCATCCCTGACAGCCCAGCAAGAGGAGACATTTTGGGGAGGAGATGCTGCTCCCTGTGAGGTGGGCATGGTCTGAGTCTGGGTTTGAAAGGCAGTGAAGAGAAGGTGCCAGGAACACGTGGCTGGGAAAGCGCTCTCCTCCCTTATGCTGTCCTTGGGCCAAGTCCTGAGAGCTGCCAGATCCCAAATCCTCCAGGGCCGGGTGGGGTTGTGGAAAAAGAGACAACTTTGGCTTGTCTGAAACCTCCTGAAACTCTGTCTTTTTTTGGCTCAGGAATTTCAGGCCTTGAAAGTAGCCATGGAAGAAAACCTCTCTCCACCTCTGAGCTTCCAGAAAGAGCTGAACTTCACCAAGTGCACCCAAGCCGTGGGTGCCATGAAGGATGTGCTGTCCACTGCCTGCAAAAACCAGTGGAACCACTTGCAGGGGAAAGGGATTGATGGATTGAATTGCCAGGAGATGGAGGAAGGTTTGTGTTCACCCAGCCCCTCTGCCTGGATGGTTCCCTGTCCCTTTCCCTCCTCCCTGCGTGGGTGGGAGGTGGCTGCAGGCTCCGTGGCCCCTGTGAGCGCTGGCCCCTGTCCCTCCAGCTCTGGAAGCTGCTCAGCACGGGTTCCCTGCACGTTGCACAATCCTTGTCTGGGTTTACGCCTCTTTGAGGTTTTGTGAATTTTTCCACGGAGACCGGAGACTGGAGAGGCAACAAACAGCCTGGGAGTTAGGCAGGGCCCTGTGGGAGGGGGCAAGTGGCCAAAGTGGCCTCCTGTGAAAGGGGACTCTTCTTCCCAGGACAGACAGTCCTCCTCACGGGGCAGGCTGTGGGCTCCCAGACACGCCAGGGTTAGAGAGCTGATGTGGCAGCTCTCTCCCGTGCTGTCTCATTTAACCTGAGCTCTCTCCTTCCTCATTTTCTTGGATGCCCACGGGAATTGCAGCCTGTTCCTTGCCCCAGTACCCACTTCCCTGGGGTGACAAAAAGTGGTGTCTGTTCTTTCCTGTGTGGGAGCCACTGGGGATGTGCAGGGGGAGTGGGGATGCTGGCTGGGGCTGTGACAGCTGGGTGCCACCAGGGCCAGGGGACGATGCTCCAGTGAGCCCCTTGCTGGTGGTTTGGTTCCTTTGCTGATGCAAACCCTTCTGTCCCTGTCTCCACAGCACTGGCCGAGTCCCGATTTCCAGACAAGTCAAACAACCCTGCCTGCCTGGAGAGCCGAGATTATTTCCTGAAATGTAAGCAGGGGACTTTTGCTTTGGTGGTTGTTGCTAAGGCCCATCTTCCCTTTCCTCTCTCCTTCCCGCCTGCCCCGCGGCGCTGATCCAGCGGCTGCGGGAGCGCTGCCACCAACACAGGAAACATTGCTTGGCTAGCAGGGAAACCTCCTGGCTTTCCTGACAACACTCAGAGCCTGGTTAGGTGATGGTTTTTTTCCCCTTGTCTCTGGTTCTGCTGTCCCAGCTGACCCAGGGGGGTGCAGGCACCCTGTGTAATTCCTGCTGCCTACCGGCCCTTGGCAAATTGGATCCTCTTTAAATTAGATCAGAGTTTGTGCATCTGCCTTGTTTGCTGCAGGACCCTGGGCTGGTGAGGGTTGTCTGCAGCAGCAGCGTGACAGGGATCACACAGTGGTGGAGCAGAGTGGGGCAGGAGAGGCTGAGGCTGAAGGGTGCAGGGCTGGCCTTGAGCTCCCACACCCCACCTGTGTGTCCCCAGCCTATGGGGTCACCTACTGACATGTCCATAGGGGACAAGATCTGCCTCAGTGGCACAGAGCAGCAAAGCCTGGCCCCAAGGAGGATGTGCTCTTCTGCTGTCAGGCTGGGACATGCCATGGTTCAGACTGCAATGCAGTTGATACTGATCTATGTCCAGGGTTGTTTCCTGGAAGAACTTCCTTGGGCATCCCCTCTGTTTGGGATCCATCAGTGGCTCTCATGTGGCCCATGGCCCCACTTGCTGCCTGTCTGTAGCTGTGGCACACCTGGCTGTTCTCTCTTCTTGGGGTTTCTCTCAACTGCATTTACCTGTGGTTACCTGAAATATGCTTTTATGTGAGACTTTCTTACCACCAGTCTGTCAGGTCTCCAATGTCAGGTATCATGGTTGAGCTCATCAAGCAGCCCCTCTGCTCTCTCCTCTGCCCAGTTACCTGTATTCATCCTGCTTATGGTACTATCAAGTTCTTTCAGCCTTTCAGCCTCACTGACTGAAATTTACCACGGGACTTAAAAGCAAGGGGACAGAGTGATGGGAGAGGTCAGAAAGGATCATGCTCGTCATCAAAGGCTGCGGCAGGGAGGGTTTCTTCACATTTCCCTCTGCATTCTCACTTCTCCCTCTCGCCCCACACAGTTGCCTTCATCATCGACCTGGACAGTGACACAGCTGACAAGTTCATCCAGCTGTTCGGCACCAAGGGCGCCAAACGGGTGCTGTGCCCCATCCCCTACCCGGAGAGCCCCACCCGCTTCATCAACTGCGAGCAGGTGCTGGGTCTGAACCTCATGAACAGGGGCAACTACTACTGGGAGGTGGAGCTGATCGACGGCTGGGTCAGCATCGGGGTCATCGCCGAGGACTTCGACCCGCGCGAGGCCTACAGCCACGGCCGCCTGGGCAGGAACGACAGGTCCTGCTGCCTGCAGTGGAACGGCCAGAACTACGTGGCCTGGTTTGGTGGCTTCGAGTGCGCCATCCAGCAGCCCTTCTTCCAAACCATCGGCGTCTTCCTGGAGTATTCGGAAAAGGCTTTGACCTTCTACGGAGTCAAGGATTCCAAAATGACCTGCCTGCAGCAGCTCAAGGTCTCCCCTTCTGCCAAGGGGAAGCTGGACCCGTTCCAGAACAAGATCAACCGCCAGTTTGCCTCTCTCTTCTTGTGCAAGCTGAAGCCAGCCTTTTTCCTGGAGAGCGTGGACGCCCACCTGCAGATCGGGCCGCTGAAGAAGGATTGTGTGTCGGTGCTGAAGCGCCGGTGACTGCCCGGGCAGGGGGGCACGGACAGACCCACAAAAGTCTCTCCTGCAGGTTACTGTCACCTCTCTTTGGTAGCCCTGTCTCTCTGTGGCAGCCCTCCCTCCTCTCTGCACTGTTGGGGACCCAGGGCTGGATGGAGCCTCCTGACGGGCAGGGCTGGGGCTGGATCCGAGTGCCAGCTCTGCCACTGGGCGGGCTTGGGCGAGTCCCTGTGCTGCTCCCTGCCCCTCAGCTTCCCTTTCTGGGCATCAGGGACTGTGACAGCCTTTCTTGGTAAAGTGTGCTGCTCAGAAGTGCCACATGGATTTGGAGCTGTGCCTTGGCCACCTGCCCAGTCCCTCTTCTGCTCGCTCTGCCCCTTGTGCAGATGCTTTGTGCCTTATCTCAGGCGCTGCTGCTGATGCTTTTTAAAGTGCTGCCTCATCTGCATGTGCCTTTGATGAAGCAAGCCCTATGTGGACCAGGTGAACCCCCAAGGCAGGCGTGGTCACTTCCCTGGTGCCACATCACCTCTGTGCCCTGGCATGGGAGAGATGGTGCTCTGGGGAGGGGGATGTGGAGGAGCCTGGCTGGGTGCTGGAGTGATGCTGGGGTGACCTCTCCTTGCAGGGCTGCCCACCCATTAGTGCTGTAAATGTGAAACAAGGATCTCTGCCCAGCTGGGAAAAGGAAAAACCTCCTGCCGAGAAGCAGCACCACTGTTCCCACCTGGAGATGGGGAAGGGAACAGCACAAACCAAGTTTTGAGGATGTGCTTTAAGTAAACACTTTTTTTGGTAACTCTTAGCAAAGCCTTACAGCCAAATTTTCCCCCATGTTTTTGTGACACTGCTGTTCTGGGGGATTTTAGTACTGTTAAACCATCAACTCTTCAAGAACCCTGGGCACACTTGAGCTGAAAATCTGCCCCTTAGCTTAGAGATTTTTAAGTGGCAGAGGTGCTGTGAATATGTCCCAGAGATAAATGGTCTCGTTTAGTGTTCTAGGGACAGCTGTGAGTGCCTTGATGAAGGTGCAGCATCAGTCAGCTACTAAATGACCCTTTAGACTCTGGGAATAAGTAACAATTAACAAAAACTACTCTCAAGCCGAGAGGGAACACTGTTCCCTTCAGGAAAGGTGGAAACTCGAGGCTGAGAGACAAACCTGCCAGTTCACATGTCCTAAGGGAGCTTTTTCAGAAGGAAAACACAGAAATGCTGCCTGTGAGAGAGGCACAGAGCAGCCCCTGTCTCAGCACAGCATGCCTTTCCACAAGTTTATTTTTTCTGAGGTTACTTTGCTACCTACCTCCCAAAGCTTGCTTTACAGAACCGTAGTGCTGTGTAATGTACACCTGGAGAGAAAATATAGAGGTCAGGTTCTTCACTGGCATGAGTGAGTCAGGGATGATGCAACAACCAGCAGCAGGGATAATAAACAGCCCATTTAGCTAAAGATATGATATATATATGTAAATTTTTTTCCCCCCAAAGGATAAGCTGGAAATCATAGTGTTATATTCAAGTAGAGCCAAGGGAAAAATGTGAACATGAATAAGAGGCAGGCACAAAGCTGGTTTGAAGTTAAAGCCACAGTTACATGTGAACCACGTTTACATGCTGAGGCTCAAAGAGCTCCTTTGCTGTGACTCCTTCCCCAGGGCTGCCAATTTCTGCTGGTGCAGAAAGAGCTGCCAGTGCCCTGAAAAATAGGATTTTTGAGTGATAGATATACTCCTCCTCCTCATCCCCTGCATGAGGTGACTCCTAATCGGCTGCCAGCAGTGTGAGAAGGAACAGTAGGGCTTCCAGAGCGAAATCTTCAGCTGAAGTCTTGGCCTTTCCTGGCTGCTGGGAATGCTGCCCAGACTTCTGTCCGGATGGGAATTCATTCCCTGCATCCTGAGCTCCACACCCGCTTTGTTTGGCCGGCGCCGGCGGCCCCTGCAGAGATGCCAGCGGTGACACGGAGCCGTGCCTGCGCTGCTCTGTGCCCAGGGGCAGGACGGGCAGGAGCCCTGGAACGGGAACGGCAGAGCTGTGCCGCATCCTGGGAGGACGAGGGGGGAGAAGGAGCCTTCATCTCTGCAGGAAGAGATCTCCCGTAGCGCCCTAAATCTCATTTATTCAGGCTAAACTCCCACGGTTCGCAGCGAGGAGTTTTGCCAGAGTAAACGCGGCAGGTCTGGGTCTTCGCCCTGTTTTGTTCCGCCGTAGGCGGATTGATGGCTGCAAGGGGAAACCCGCGCTGGAGCCGCGCATCCCACCCCTTCTCCGCTTTCCCAATGCACAGACACAAACCTCTGCCCTCCTTCGGGCCTTGGGAGGCTCACGGGGATCCTCTCCACCCTTTCACCCCGTGGGAGCAGCTCAAGAGGCCGCTGGGGTGTGTGGGCATGGTTGTGCTGCTGCTTTGGGTGGATTCATGGATGCAGCAGCTCCGGGGAGCATCTGGGGGGCTCCTGTGGACGTGGGAAGCGCTGCCCAGCCCTCTCTTTCCTGCTGCTTGCTTTTGTCCTGATTGGGATAAAACCCCTCCTGGTTTAGGGGTGATTTACAATAGGAGCGATCCCTCTGGGAGCTGGGTCGGTGTTTGCTCTGTGCTGCCAGTAATGTGGGCTGTAAACTGGAAGGATCAGGGAATGTGCACTGCGCCAGCTCTGCATCCCTGATTTTGCTGCAAACAAAGGGTTAAAGGCAGGGTGAGATGAGCTGAGATGGATCGACAGCACTCGGCAATTTAAACAGCCTTTCCTTGTTCCCTTGGGTTATTTCTGCTGTCACAGAGTGTTCCTCTTTTTAATTAGGATTTTTTAAATACAGTAACTTTAAATACAGTTTTATAGTGTGTGAAAAAACTGTAACAGAATAATATAATGGTGTTAGAGACTATGATTTGACCATTAAATATGATAGAATCATTGCTCTGGGTTGTCTTTCCTTTAAATACCAAACCATTTGAGTTGTCCCATTATCTCGTGTTTACTTTTCTGTGTCCTGTACATCTGGCATAAAATAACACAGATTTTATTTTCCAAGTGTGTCCAAGGGAATTCTGCCACATACACATTTTTATTGCAAAAAGAGCGGAAGAACCTTAAAATCCAGTAATAATTGTCAGCCCTGGGCAATTCAAAACAATGAATTGTCTCAGTTCTCTCTTCTATGTCTGTCCTCATCCTACAAATAAAAAAGATTATCAGATTAGATATTTTTTCCTTTGTGTTTTCAAGGTTTTCTGTGTGATGAGGAGGTCTAGAGCTTCACACACACACACTGGCAATTACAGCAGCATCTTTTTTAACTGAAGACTGCTTTTCTTAATCCCAAATGTCAGCTGGAGTTAGGATAAAGATGTTATTTGGTGAGCCTTAGTTCGTGCGAGGTGCCAGTGCTCCATCTGGGTGTTTCGGTGGAAGCCAAGTGGATTCTGCTCCTGACTTTAATAGGAGAGGAATCAGAGCTGTTTGTTATGGCTGTTTCTTAAAAGGGAAACTTACTGCTTATTGAAAAAGCGGATATGAAAAGCACAAACTTGTTCTTTTCCTGCCAAGAAACTGTACAGATTATGTCACTGCATTTATTTAAATCTGGTTTCCATTATGTCGTTTTTCTGATTTTCCCCCCACTACCCGCATCTGGTTCTCAGGCACTCAGACAGGACTGGGCTGCAAATCCAGGGAATAGCTCAGATCCATCTACAAAGATATAACAGAGAGTAATATATGCTCTTATTTATATATTATTGATACACAGCTGTCAGTTATTGATCTGAGGGAGCCCTTCAAATAGCAATTAGTTTTGCAGGGGTCCTATTTGTAATGAAGTTACACAATCATTAATGTTTTTTTAATTCCTCCTACTTGCACACGTGGAGGCAAGAGTTGAGACCCTTCCTGCAGATCCGCTGATGCCACAGCTATTTTCCTGCTCCCAGGTTCCTGACAGAGAGACACACAGACACAGTCCTGGCTTGTTTACAGGGCAACCGGTTAGTCCTTCTAGTTTAACACACTTCAATATCAAGGGGTAATTTTTTGGATGTGCTTGATTCCATCACTGAAAGCAGCCAGTAACAGGATCAAAAATCTGCAAGTGTGCAAAACAGGAAATGCACGTCAAGTGGGAATTTAAAAAAATCCTTGGACATGAAGCATCTTCGCTGTTTAAGGGGCTAAACCTCATTTCATGTGCAGAACCGCCAGATATCCGGGACTATTTTTATTTTACTCCACCAAACAGCACAATTGTAGAGAGACAGGGTGCCGCGGCCTGAGGCGGGGCAGGGGGTATCATGGCGGCTGGCCTACAACTCCCAGCATGCACCGCGTGGCAACGCGGAGGGTGTAAATGCCGTGCATGGACGGACTACAGCTCCCGGAATACACCGCGCGGGCAAATGGCGCCGTGCTGAAATGGGGTGAGGTGAACTACAGCTCCCAGCATGCACGGCGCGGAGAAACCGAAGTGATGCACTCCGTTGATGGAGATGACTACAACTCCCAGCATGCCCCCGGGCCCACTGACGGCAGCGCCTTTTTCCCGCGCAGGCGCAGAGCGGGGTCGGTGCTGTGAGGAGGAGGAGGAGGAGGAGGCGGCGATGGCGCTCAACAAGAACCACTCGGAGGGCGGCGGCGTCATCGTTAACAACAGCGAGAAGTGAGGTGCTATCCCCTTCTCCCCTCCTCCGGCCTCGGGAGCCGGGGGATAGCGGCGAGTTGCCTTCTCCCCACGCCCTCCTCCTGCCTTCCCCTCAGGGGGAGCGGCTGTGTGGGTCATGGGGGGCGTGCTGAGGGGGCGAGGCGGGTAAAGGGGGTGGTTTAACCCTCTCGGTGCCGGCGTTGCTCATTTCCCTACGGCTTAGTGTCCCCCTGCCCCAGGGCCCGTGCGGGCGGAGCTGTGCCGGGCTCCAGCCGCGGGCCTTGCCCCCTGCACCGCTTCCCTCAGCAGCCAGCCTGTCCCCCCGCCTGCTGCTGGCTCTTGCCGCTGTGCCCCGCGGGCTCAGGAAGGGCTGGCAGAGCTGGTGGTCTGGCGGGGACCCAGGCCTCGCGTTCGGGGCTGCTGCACCCCGCCGTGCCTCAGCTCGAGGGCTGCCCGCAGAGCTGTGCCGGCTTCCCGGAGCACAGCCCCGTTCTGTGCGTGCGGCAGCGAGCAGCGGGGCTGGAAAAGGTGCTGGGAGATAACCATGGAAACGGCGCGCCTGCACAGAGCCGCCTCTGTGTGCCTGGCAAAGGGCTGTCCGCGGCCGCTGGCTGCCAGCGAGCTTCTGACGTGGCAGTCACCTGCTTCGGGGACAAAGCAGGGCTCCGTCCCCCGGAGCGGGGCTCCGTCCTCCAGCGCTCCTGTCCACGGGGCCACTTGAACACTGGTGTAGGAATTCTGTGCCTGACTCCCCCTTGGGATGTGGCCTTTCTCAGCAGGCCTTAGTGAGATACTCAGGATCCCTGAGAGAACTGCAGCAGCTGAAGGTGTTGCTGTTGCCAGCTGTCAGCCTGCCTTGTGCCAGGGCCTGCCTGGCCCTGGGTTGATCCAGCTGAAATGCTGCAGCCTGAGCAGAGCTGCTCCCACTGCCCTTCCCCAGCTGTTCTGGAGGGACAGGTATTTACTGGCAAGTAAATTAACTGACTTTGAACAAGTGACTGAGGATGGAAACACGTCAGCTGCCACAGATAGAGCTGGTGGAGATTTCTGCAGCTTTAGGGATTAGAGTCCCCAGTGTGGGAGCTGTAATGTCAGCACAAGTTACCTGCTGTGTCCATGCAAAGGTTTCAATCAGGTCAGTTTGTAACTGAGAATTAAGGAATCAGTGCAGGCAGCACGAGTTAATGAAGCCTTGTGGCAGGGAAGGGGAGTTCCTCTGGATCACGATTTTGTGTCAGAGATGCTTGGGCCGTGCTGCATAAGCCAGCCTGAGCAGCTTCTTCTCCTGCAGTCCTTGCTCTGTTGTGTTACTTGTGGACAGCTGAATTAGAGAACTGATCCAGCAGAAATGCAAAACAGTTTAAAACAAACAAACAAACAAAAAAAGTCTTAAGATTTGGATCAGCTCAGTTGTCCAGGTTTGCTGCCTGGTTGTGCAGGCAGCAGCAGCTGTGTCAGCACACTGGGAAGGGAACAAGCAGCCAGTGCTGCTTCAGTTGCTGCTGCTGCTGCTGCCAAAAACAATACAAAAAAAAAAAAGGCAAAGCAGAACTGATTTTGTCTGCTCGCATCTCCATCAGCGCTGCGGTTACAGGTGGTGTTGGCAGGTCAGTAAACTTGTGTGCTTGCTGCACTTGTGCCTGGAGCTGTAACTCCTGTCTCTCCTGTCACTGTTGGCAGTGTTCTGATGACCTATGACCACGTAGAAATCACCTTCAGTGATCTGGAGCCCATGCCAGAGGCCTTCAAGGGGACCAAGAAAGGCAGTGTTTTCCTGACTCCCTACCGGGTGAGTGGTGAAAGGCTTTGTCTCCTCTGAGGAGAGGGCAGCCCTGGAGTCTGTGTTTGAAGGTCCCCAGTGCATGGAAGGCAGGATAATCTCCTCCTGCTTGAAGCATGGCTCATCCTCTCCCTCTGGGAAGCATTATGAATTCGTGGCATATCCCATCTCTTTGTCAACAGATAGTAAATCTGATTAGTTCTTGTACAGGCAGCTGTTTGGTCCATCAAGCATCTTCTAACTGGAAATTAGCAGTGGTCTGGAAATGCTGAATGCAACTGCACAGCTACTAAATCACAGCTGTGTGGAGCAGCAGGTTCTCTGGAAGCTGGGAGGAGCATTATCTGAGCAAGGGACTTCCTGGAAGGCTTTAGTACCTTGAGGATTTGGTTTACCCCTGTGGCTGTTGTGTGTAGCTTTTGGCTTGTGGAACTGGTGATGTGGGAGGGAGTTTCAGTCCATGGAGAAGTCTGTTCATATGATAAATCTGGGCTGTGTTTCCTGTGTGTTTTCAGTAGCTCTTGTAACGTTATTTTCTTTTCAGGTTATCTTTGTGTCAAAGGGGAAGGATGCCATGCAGTCGTTTGTGATGCCCTTTTATTTGTTGAAGGATTGTGAGATTAAGCAGCCAGTGTTTGGAGCAAATTACATCAAGGGCACAGTGAAAGCAGAGGCAGGAGGTAGGTGTCCCATAGTGTGTGTTCTGTGTCTCAGCTCAGCTGCTCAATTCACAGCAAAATCCTGGCCAAGCATGCCTTGACACTGTCCAAATGGGTTCTCACACTCCTGCAGAAGCATTTCTTTGCTTGGCAGCTAAAAACATTCCCCTTACCAGCTCCCTGCTCACTTACAGTGAGCTGTGCTCTGCAGCCCTTCTCATTCCTGCCCTCTGCAAAACAGAAGCTTCAATCAAACAAGTGATCTCAGCAAATAAACATCAGAGTGGAGTCAGCAAGAATAAGGGTGTGATTTTGCTTTGGTCACTTGGGATCACCTGTCCCACCTGCCTGCAGGTTCTGTGCCACCAACTCAGATCCTTTCTGGCTCTGTTTGGGCTCAGCTGCAGCTCCCCAGGGCACTTTCTCCATCGTGTTTCTTGTGCAGTTCAAGGTGTGCTGTTGCTGTAGTGCATCCTGAGAGTGAAGAATGGCACTTGGGAGGGAAGGGGCTGTCTTGAAACCAGGGAATTTAAGGAGCTGTTTCCCATGAAACTCAGTTAGAAGGCTGTGGCGGACATTTTCAAGAATAATTTTGGTTTTGACTGGTTTTTTATCAAAGGCACAGAGTTCAGCCAGCTTGCATCCTCAGCTTGATTCAGTCTAGTAGATGTGGCACAGAAATCACAGCACAGGCTTTAAGAGCCTTCAGCTGCAGTTCTGAAATCAGCATTGTAGCTTCTGCATGGGAGGGAGCCTGAGCTTTAATGACAAACTAAACAGTGTGAAAGGCAGAAGGCTTTAGCTAAATCTTTGTGAATTTTCCCCAGAGGCCATCTCTTTTAATGTTGATGTTGTCTTAACAGCCATGAGAGTCTGGTTTAGCTTAAAAGGCTCTTTAATCTACTTGTTTCTGTTTCAGCACAGCTTCTGCTTTGATGCTTTCTTGGGACTCTGGACTGTGCATGTTTTTCTTTTTATATTGTAATGTGAGATGTCACTGATTTATTTGTTTCTTAATTATTATTTATCCTGACTTGAAATATCTTCCGTGGGCTCTAATGGATTTATGTGGACCATGTTTTTCATTAAGCTGTTTGCTTTGCTGGGCACTCAGACTCCCAAACTAATTTGGAGCTGACAGTTAGGTGTAGCTGCAAAGGCTTTTTAGCAAACAGGATTAACAAAATCCCTGCCTTCTGCACTAATCTTATCCAAAGCAAGAGCAAATCCAGCACTCCTGACAGCTTGGCCTGTGACAGCTGCTGTGGCAGCAGCCACAACTCCAGGAAGCTTTTGAAGCTCTCCCTCATGGATGTTTTTTCACCTGACAATACCCCAATGTGAATCTTTCTGATGATACCATAATTCTGCCACTTCTTCTGCTTCATTTTTTTTTTTTTTAATTTGGCTTTTGGGGATAAGCTCTTTAGAGAATTATATACAGAGCATCTGTAGATGCAGCATGTAACTTAAATAGCATGGAAATGGCTCCTCCTTGCTCCTTAGTGCTGTCTTTCCTCCCTCAGGTGGCTGGGAAGGATCTGCCACGTTCAAGATGACCTTTTCAGCTGGGGGTGCAATTGAATTTGGGCAGAGGATGCTGCAGGTGGCATCACAAGGTATGGAAGTCTGGGGGTGTCTGCCAGAGTTCTGTGGTTTCAGGAGCCCTTGCCTGAAGCTTGCTTTAAAAAATGCTTTTTTCACATCCAACGAGCAGCAGATTTATTGGGATGACACTTTTTTTTTT
>VXBQ01001930.1:12236-72214 GCA_013400175.1 Phainopepla nitens | reverse complement strand
TTTTTTTTTGATAAGGACTCTCTAAGTTTGTTGGAGTTCTTGGCCTGCATTTGAGGCAGGCTTGATGTTCTGATGAGGTCTTGTCTTTCCTTCTGCAGTTTCCAGAGGTGAAATACCCAGTGGAGCTTATGGCTATTCCTACATGCCAAATGGATCCTATGCTTTTGCACCACCTGCAGCTAACGGGGGCTATCCTTACCCACCTCCTCCCCCAGGTAAGCCTGGGAACTGAGGCTGGGGATTATTCCAGTGAGGAAGAGTTAAAATAGGTAAAAAGGGCAAGAAACACAAATTTTACACAGTGTTTTAGTGATGACTTGTGTGGCTTTTGTTCCTGAGTTGAATTAAGTTTGCTTTGGCTTCTTTTGGTTGGTAACTCAAGGCAGAGGAGTTCAGTCTCTTGCTGTGTGATCTCCTTTCCTGACAGATTTTTATCCTGGTCCTCCTGGTGCAGATGGAAGCATGGGCTACATGCAGCTTCCACCCCCACCATACCCAGGGCCCATGGAACCCCCTGTCAGTGTCCCAGACCTGCCCTCCACTCCTGCAGGTAAGGAGCCTGTCCAGGTCAGTGAAATCACAACAGTTTTGGTAGGAATGAAACAGATTTGGTTTCTTGTCTTTTGGGGAACGTTGAAGCTCCACTTGGAAGTTGAAATTTGTTTGGAAAAGAGATTAGGGAGCTCCCCTAATCTCCAGCCTTGTATGTCCAGCTCAGTCTGGAGTCCAGCCTGATTCTCTCCAGGGTAGACACCATCAGTGGGCATTTTACAGATGGATTTATTCTTCTATTGACAGAAAAAATACAGTTTGTGATTCTCCTGTGGTGGTAACCTTGACCCTAACGGATGAATACAAGGAAACTGGTGGTGAAATGTGTTTGTGGTCCATTTTAGTTCACAACTGTGACTTTGCTGCTATTTGCTTCCCCTTCCCCTGTTTCACTCTTGACGTGATTATTTTTGCTGAAACAATGTGGAACAGAGGAAGAGATGATGGAAAGGAGCTGGGAAAATATCAGCCTCATTTTTCACTCCTTTGGGATTTATTAAAATGAAAAAAGAGCTATTGTGGTTGGGCACAGCCATAGATCTCTTGCAGATAAGAATATTTGTTTGGATAAGGATTTCACTTTTCTTTTTGGTTTGAATAAACAGCCATTCATCTTTGAACTATTATTTGGAAAGTGGCATTGCTCCAAAGGGTTGTACAGGATTTTTGTGTTCTGCAGAAATGGAGGATCTGCATTATCCTCATAAAGTACCATCTTTAATACAGGAATCCCCTGAGCTGCTATTAACTTGTGGTGATTTTTTGTTTTGCCTGTTGATTTCACTCCCAGGAAGGATGGTTTGTTCCCTGCCTGTTTATAAAGGGTATTGTCTGTATTTAGGCAAGGCAGCAGCAAGTATTTATTTGTGACTGACATGCAAGTCCCAGGTGACCTTTCCAAACTCCATCTTCCTCAGTTTCACTGGGAATTGACAATTCTGTGGTAACTGGAAGAGATAATGCTCAATTGTGTTCTTTGTAGCTATTTTGCAACTTGAGCACTGGAGCTCTGTTAGTAACTCTTGATGGCCAGTTCTTGTTTTATTGTAAGAGTTCTCTGTGTGTCCCTAACCTGTCACTTCTGTCCCTGTGACAGCTGAAGCCAAGGCTGCTGAAGCTGCTGCCAGTGCTTACTACAGCCCAGGCAACCCCCACAACGTGTACATGCCCACGGTGAGTGCTGCTGCTCTGGGAGCCCAAGTGTGTGCCTGGCAGATCTTCTCCAGTGGCACAGCAAAGCTGGTCTGAACTGATGTTGGTGTCTTGGGCTTTTTGGGGGCTTTGAGTTGAATGTTTTGTTCTTAGCCGTGCCCTGAAGTCCTTTTGTCATCTTTATTGCAGGACCAGCCACCTCCTCCTCCATACTTCCCACCAGAGGACAAGAAAAACCAATAAGCTGGCACAGAACTTCACCACGACTCGTTGCTTTCTTTCTTCCCATCTTGGCAGAATTCTGGGGCACAGTCCATAGCACTGAGGAGTGGAGCCTTGCCCCAAGGCACACTGCTTTCTGGGGCTCTAGGAGTAGGTCTGTGCAGAGCAAGGGGAGGGATTTTGGCAGCCTGGCTCACCTGTGGAGCTCTGAGGGTTTGCTGTCCTGCAGCATTCCCTCCTCCCTGTGCACAGCATCACTACACCTGGGGGCTCTCTTCATCTGTGACTGCTTCCCTTAGCCCTGTTTCTTTTGATACTTAAATTATACCTCTTTAGAGTCAGCATCTGCTCTAAACTGCTAATTAACATGATCATGACATGGAAACAAAGCTCTTGAGGGTGGGAGGTGTCTTGAATTTACCTTAGTGTGCATCCAAGAGCATCTCTGGACACAGGGATGCCTCTGGTTATACTTTTTAATCCAGAGTGTCACATCCAGCTCTTTGCTCTTGAGAAAGGACTTCAAAGGCAATCTCTGTGAACTCAAAGGAAATATACACCTATGACATTTTTCAGATATATATCCAGCTTCCTTGGGTTTCTTTTTTTTTTTAATCTAAGTCATTCCTGACAATCATAGCAAATAATCTGGTAGCCCTTCCAATTTCCCTGCTGTTCACCATGTATGACAATGCTGACCAAATTCCCTTCCTCAGACATGCTGCTCTTCACAGGGTTCTCCAGTAGCATCTGACCAGTTTAGATCCCATGGGAACACTAACATTTCTGCAGTCCCTATTTTCCAGTTAGATATATGAGTTCACCAAGTCCTGAACATTCTCCTCATAGTCTGTAATGCACTTTTGTTTTTCCCTTGTTGTAACACAAGTTACACTTCTTGGCCAGTGAAACTTTTTCCTGTGATTTACCTGGTGAATTAACAGCTACTGGGCAGAAAGCAGTGGCTTTACTTCTGCCCTGGAAGCACTTGAGAGAATATGCAAAACATTGGAGTAAGCTGTAAGGTGCAAAGTGTTGTTTATTGCTGTTTGTGTTCCTGGTGCAGCTGTGAATTCCCAGTCCCTGGGACTGCTCATGGCATTTATTCCTTGGTCTCATTAGCAACAGCTCCAGTGCAGAACCTCTGCAGGACTGATCAGAATGTGGGCTGTGAAACTTCTGCATTGTATACAGAGCTTTGCACAAGTCACACTTCACTGACTTCTGACAGCTGAGAGAGAAAATCCTTCCCAGCAAGGTGGGACAGAAGATCCTGTGCTAGGGAGCTGCTGAGACTTGCTGCATGCAGCCTGCTCGGAGAGAAAAAAGGTCCACCTCTTGTTTTCTTTTTCTTTCAGTTTAGCTGATTAATGAAATTGCTACTGATTGTGCACTGACTTTTCTAGAATTGCTACTGCGGTGATGTAAAGAGATGGTTATTTAAAAAAAATATTTATTTTGAAAGCGTTTGATTAATATATTAATGTGAAATGACTTTTGAATGCAGATTTGTTTTGCCAAGACTGTGAAGTAAAGAGAAATCAGCTCAAAGCTTGGGGTGTTTGTGTCTGTGTGAGTGGGCAAACTTCTGGTGAGTTGGTAGATTTGGATGCAGAGAGGAGGAATTAAAAGCAAAATCACTTGGATTTTATATTTTGTTATTAGAAGGAAAATCACTTGGCTCTCCACTGGTGACATCAGTTGCTTGATTTCTCTTGGGTGACTTTGTGAATGAAAATAAGATGTTAAAATGTTTCAGCAAACTCCCATTTCACAGTTCCTGTTGGAAGCTGGTGCAGCAGCTGCTTTTACCCAGATGTGTCACCCAGGTTGTTTTTCCAGACCAATTGTCCTCACAACAGTTCCTACCTCTTTACTATTTTACTTTGCAAGAACTACCTCAGCAATGCAGCATAATTAATGCATCTAAAATCTATCTCTAGTCAGAAGCCAGCCACAATTTTATCCTTTTTTCCCTGTATCTGCTGAGGTGCCTGGGTGGTGGTGCCCAGTGAGGTCAGAGCTGTCTCAGGTGTGCTCCCCTGTGATCCTGTCCCGGGAAAAGCTGGGAGTTGTGCTCCAGCAGCTGTGCCAGAGCTGTGCCAGGTGTGTCAGTCTCACCTGGCAGGACAGGGCAGGAGTGTTCCACGTGGGATCAGCTCCTGCTCAGTCCCCTGGCCCACTCTGACTCCTGTCAAACACCAGGTACCCAGAAGCTGCTCTGCAGGTGTCATCCAAACCTCGCTGGGTTTCATTCCTCTTCCCAGCAGCTGCTGTGGCTGCCTTCATTCTCCTGAATTCCCTGACCAGCCAGCAGGGACATCTTCCAGCTTCTGCTCATTTTTATATCCCTTTTGCCTCTCACATCCTCCCACATGGCTGTTTGACTGCATTTTAAGCCTGGCTGAGCCACTTGGGTTTGTTTTCTGTAGAAGAGGTGGCTGAAGGAGGAAAGCATTGAGATAAAATTTTACAGTCCAGTAGGGGCTGAATAAATCTTAATTTGTGAATTAAATTGCTTCAAACCAAGGTTTCCTCAGTCACATCTGTCCAGCTCTGAGGTGGTGCTGGAACCTTTCTCTTCTGGCTCATTCCCAGTTACCCTCTGCTCTGAGACAGAATCCTAGAAAACACAGATTGCACAAACTTTCCAAGGCTCTTGCCCAGCCCCACTCCCTGTGCAGCTCTTAGGCCAACAATCAGAACAAATCCATGAGGTTCTTTTAAAACCTTTCCTCAGCTAAGAGTGCTTGAGAGAGAAATATTTAGCTATCTG
The DNA here is from genome assembly GCA_013400175.1 of Phainopepla nitens. Classification (NCBI taxonomy): domain Eukaryota; kingdom Metazoa; phylum Chordata; class Aves; order Passeriformes; family Bombycillidae; genus Phainopepla; species Phainopepla nitens. The sequence goes on along the minus strand of VXBQ01001930.1, from coordinate 67,512 downwards.
CTCCTATGGGAACTCTGCTCCATGGTTGGAGCTGAGTTACTTCCCTCAGAGTGGAGAAGTGGCAAGACCTGCACAGACATCATGCGGTTTCTGTCTGGCAAGAGAGAAATAAAGGCTGAGTCAGGCTGGAATAAATAAAATGTTCCTTAGCACGGGTGTCAGTGGGCTAAATCTGGAGTTGAAGCTGTGGGCTTTCCACAGCGGTTTGAGGTTGAACGTTCCCGTTCCCCCAGGCTGGGGCTGGGCACGGTCGGTGGGGAGGGGAGGAGGAGCGAGCCAAAAAAAGAGATCGGGCGTGGTCTCGGTGTGTTTGGAGCGTGCTGGTGGGAAGCGAAGCACTTTTTGGGAATGCTGAAACTGTGGGGCCAAGGGCTGGGCAGGTATTGGGTTGAGTGGAGCAGCACGGTTTGGGAATCCAGATTTTTGGGTGCTGGTGAAAATCCCAGCCAAAACCCCCAAATCTGGCTCAGCACTCCCTGCCACCCCCCTGCTGGAAACTGGGAGCTGTTCTCTGCTTGGAAAAGGGCTCAGGGAGGGTGGAAGGGTCACCAGTCCTGCTGCCCACACGGAAGGTTTTAAATATGAAAGCAGGGGAGTGCAATTTGAAGTGTGCTGCTGCTCTGGAAGCGGGGTGGCAGTAGGGCAGGCAGAAATGTTGTGCATTGACACGTCTCCAGGTCTGGCCCCTGCCTCAATGATTAACTGGCTGTGCAGCAGGAGGCTGCCATGTGACAGCCAGACTTGTACCATTAAACTCCAACAGCTGGATGGTATTATTCTACTGAAGTAAAAGAGGGGGCATAGGGAACAATTAGTGTTGGATCCTTCGGCAGAGGCAGATTTTTCCACCACCACATACGCTTCTGTTTCTTTGATGTGACTTGGGCTCTTCACTTGAGAAATCTCTCCCTGCCCCTGATGCTGGGAAATGCAGCTGCTCCCCTCCTCTGGGGACTGTGGGGTAACTGGGTGTTTCCAAAGTGCTTTGAGATCTTGTGCAAAGAATTGTTGCTGCAGGAACTGCAGGTGCTGCTGGCAGATTTCCTACTGGCAGCCCTAAAATCCCCATCCCTGGGGGCTGGGGAAGGTCTTTACCTTGGAAGAATCACCCCATCCTTACAGATTAAGGATTCTTACCCTGGAAAGATTGCCCTATCCTGTGTATGCTTGCCTGGGGTTGCCTCCAGACAAAAGAAGAAAGAGGGTCCTCCTCTTCCTCCACACCATTCTGCCCAGGTTTTACCTCGAATACTCCAGCTCCATGCAGTAATTTTGTTCTGGCTGGAGGGATGCACTGAGCAGTTGTAGGGAGTGGAGTTAAACCCACCTGACCATCACCTCCCTGTCCTGTGTGTGCCTTCCTTTGGAGATCATGAGGACTTCCCAGCACTCTCAGAGCTGGTCAAACTGCCTCTGCCACATGATGAACACTGTGATTTACGAGCACTGTCACCCTTTGCCACCACAGCTCAGCTGGCAGGAGGTGTGGGGTGAAGTTTGGATCCAGCTGCTCCCGGAGCATCCAAGGGCAGAGCCCGCCCTTGCCAGGGAGCAGCTCCTGTCGCATCACAGGCACCACCAGCTGTAAAGAGCTGCCAGGGGTGTGCTGGAGGTGAGTTTTGCCAAGGGAGGCTGCGATCGGGAGGAGTTTCAGGTTAAAGCTGCACAGAAAAGCCCAAGGGACAAACGTGAGTTTTGTGGGTGGGGACGCAACGCTGAGATGTGCAGGGTGTGGGGATCTTTATTTCACTCAAGGCTCTCTCTGCAGGTGAGTAATACCTGTCTGCTCTCTGGAGTGAGTCAGCTCCAAGGGACTGGAACCGGTGTTTCAGCCCCGTCCTTGCTCCAGGGCTGGCCCGTGCCGCCGAGAGAGGCCCCGGCGGGACATGAAGTGGCCCCGTGTCAGGGGGAGCAGCCGCAGGGACTCGTCCCTGCCGGGGGTGGCTGCTGGATCTCACACCTCCGGGTGCACACGGAGCGGGATCCCTCCCTGCTGGCTGCTCCCAGCCCACCTGCCATTCTCTGCACAGCTCCGATGGCAAAAGGTACCGCCAGCTCGGCTCCATTTACGAGCTCAGCTCAGCAAATCCTGTCCTTCTAAAATTTTCCTTTCTCCTGCTCAAGTCGCGTCTCCTCCTTCTCCATGTACTTTGCTCTGTGAGGGCTGGGCTCTGGCTGGGACACACTGGCTCTTCCCGTGGCGCAGACGGACTGCAATAATATTCCACGTTTTGCCGAGTCCCTCTGGAATGTGGGGGCGGTGCGTGTGGCTCCGGGGAGCTTGGTGGGCTCCTCAGGGGCTTTGGAAAGTGTGTGGGGAGAATTGGTGGTGGAAAAGCCGTGAGGGGAGTGCTCTGTGCTGGAGCTGGTCAGTAATTTGGCATCTGTGCTCCAGAACAACCTGGTGAACGGGCACCATGGGGGCATGGGGGTACCTGGGTGTCAGCTCAGGGTTCTTGCACCTTCACAAGCATTCCCCTGGTCCCTCCTCAGCTCAGGCACATGCTGTAGGTCCTGCTGCTCTCAGCTCAGCCCCCAAACTAGCAAATAAATTGGCTTTGAAATCTGTCCCCCATTCTCTGTCCCTGCAGTGAGGGGATGATAAATCCAGTGTCTGAAACGAAATTATCTCACTGGGAGAGGGAAGTGGAACACAGCACATGACAGTGATGGTGAGGACATTTTAAAGTGGTCACAAGGTGCTGTGAGGCAACTGAGGGACATCCAGTCTACACATGAAGTCTGTTACTTCCTCAGAGTTATCCTTACACGTCCCTGCCATGGAGCTGGCAGCTCTTGTGCCCAACCTCTGCTCCTGCACAGCTCTGTTTCCCTTGGGAACAGAGCTTTCACAACTGCCCTGTCCTGTGTGGGTGGCTGGAAGTCCCCTTTGCTCTTCCCAGAGGGATGGAATTTGCCTTGACATCCTTCTAAGATGTCCCAAATGAGGGGGGAGGTCCTGTGTGTTCCCCACTTCCTTCCCAGGTACCACCATCTTTTGTGAGGTGTCCCCAGAGTGCTCAGGGGAGATGTGGGGTCAGGGCAGGAGTAACTGGAGGAAACAGGGAGGGAGGATGACTGACATCCCTCTGGGTATGGAATCGTTGGCCCCATGGCACCCAGTGGGTCCCAGGAGATCCCTCACCTGGGCAGCCCCAAAGAGGGGACACAGGGATGTCTCATTTTGAAAGCACCTTCCTCTCCCCTGCCTGGTGCCTGCTCTGTCCCCTTTGCCAGGGCCTGGCAGGCACCACGGGGTTTTGCAGAGTCACAGGACCCCGTGCTTAAAAGGAGAAGTGAGGGAGGGACATGTTGAAATCAGTTGTTGGACTATTTGCCCATCTCCCTCCGAGAGATAACAGTGAGGCCGGGCTGCGGCTTCAGGATCAAGACAAGAGGTAGGAGATAAACTACAATTAATGCTGATGGAGGGTTCTTTCCTAGCAGGTTTTCCTTTAAGGGGAAGATGATTCTCTATAAAGAAGGTGATGATGCTTGTCCTTTGGAGATCTGTTTTCTCAGCAGCACCCATAACCCCATTCACAAGTGCACTGTGGACTTTATTATATTGGACCCTTTATTATAAAGGGTGTTCCTTTAGGATGACTGGTTTTTAAAAGGAATGTAAGGCTTCACTCCATATTGTGCACATATATGTTGGTAATTTTGGGAGGCAGACTGACAGCGTGGGAAGCAGGGGCTGTTTTGGGGAATGCTAACCCCCTCCCTTTGGAAAGCCCTGCCTTGGATGTCTGGGATGTTTTGCCAGTTGTCTGCCAGTGTGGGTAAGGGAGTTTGTCAGGATTGTCTCTACTAACCAGAAATCCTCACTCATTCTGGAGCTGCTTTTAGGGCTTCTCTTGTTTCCTGGACCAGGAGTAATTCGAGGTGCAAATACTGGAGCTCAGTGATTTTTGTCACTGGTGTTTCGTGGAACAGGTGGCTGCTGGTAAAAGCCAGGGGAAAAAAGGATATTTGCTGCTTTTGAGACCTGATCAGCAGGCAGCTCTCCCATGGCACACACAGAGACTGAAATCCATGTGATCCCTGCAGAATCCCCCAGGTCCCTTCCCAAGGGCCGTGCTGGCCTCTGAGGGGAGCTGTGCTCCCACCCTGCAGGGCTGGGCCTCAGCATTTCCAGTGGGCATTGCACACCCGTGCTGGGGAAAGTGCTTTTAAACAGACCCTTCCACTCTGCAGCTGAACTTTTGCTTTCTAAAGCCTGCACAACCCCAGCCCAGCCACCAGCTCCTGGCTGGAGGGTCACTGCCTGATGTTTAGCAATAGTTATGTCTGGATTTTATTTCTCCAGTGTTACAAGGAGGAAAGAAGTGAATTTGAGGATTGACTGAACTCTTTCAGCTGTTCTCTCTGTGCTGATTGAGGCAAGAGACATTCTGATTGCTGTTATTTTTTGTTGGCAAGGAGCAGTGAAAGCTGTGAGCAGCTCAAGGATGCTGAGTCCATGTCCTGCCTTTACCTCTGGGGTTGCTCTTTGCTGGGCCAGATTTTGCTTTTGCAATCAAAGCTAAAAGCAAAGATGACAGCAATGGTTTCCAAAGGCCATTGTGCACTTTCCTCTAGTTCCCACTAACAACATTTTGCAAGGGAGCACAGAGCTGATGCCCCAGATCAATAAACTGTATTTATGTGTGTCACGGGACAGGAATCAGCCTCTCCACCACATCCCCCTCCACCAGCGAGGGAGGAGATGCTTTTAAGCTGTTTGCCCAAGGTGAGCCAATGGAAGAAGGCTGAGTAAAGCCCAGGCTGAGGCTGGCAGGGCTGAGTGAGCACCTCTGAGAATCGCTGGCAGCAAAGGGAACAGGCATCCTCAGCAGGTGTGGGGTGAGGAGGTGGCTCCAGTGCCAAACTGGGGAGTGCACAAGGGGTTCTGAAGCCCAGTTCCTTGGGTCAGCCAATTCCTGGGGGCAGTTACCCAAGCCCTCCTGACAGGGGAGAGAGCAGCAGGCTGACAAGCAGCTTTTTTCAAACCTCAGGGGACAAGGCTGAAAATGAAATGCACTCTCAGAAGTGCATTTCAGCTTTTTGGTGTCTCTCTGGATTTTTATTCTGTACATTATCTTGGCATCTCCCTACTCCTGGAAATTCAGTGTTTCTATGCTGTGCAGCCCCTTGTGGCCCCAGTCCTGTGCTGGCTGACTTGGATGGAGAAAATCTACCCCCCCCCCAATCAACCCCCTGTGCTCTCAGCCCTTTTTCCATCTCCTGGTCCCACAACTTCAGGGAACCTCTTTTGCCATTATAAGCTGCTCCTACAGGGTTCCATGGCAAAGGGAGGCTGTGTCTCTCTCAAAGCAATTAAAACAGTGCAATTAAAGGCCTGGATGAGTGCAGGGCTGGCAGGGACTGGCTGCCTGCCCCCATCCTCTCGCAGGGATGCTGCTGCCAGCATCCTCCTGCAGCCCTGCTTGGAGCCAGCGAGCTCTGGGGCTCTGTGCTGATGGACTCTGATTCTTTCACTGGTATTAAGGAGACAAATTTTCCAGTGCCGTTTCCATGGTCATGGTGTCCTGTTTGGATGGAGCACAAATCCCAGAGTGCCTGCACAGTACCACTGCTCCCAGTGTGGAGCCACTGTGTTACATCTGAAACATCTTTTTTTATGGCTTTTGGACCATCCAGCTGCCAGAAAGTTGTGGGGAAGACAAAACCTCCCCTTGGGGAGTCACTGCCCTGCTGCACAGGGCCCGGGGCTCCTCAGCAGCCCCAGCAGTGACACCAAACCCCAGCAGTGACACTGAGCACTGATGTCCTTGTCCAGTGGGTCCAGCTGCCAAGCAGCAAATGCTTGTGCAGCTCAACAGCTCCTCCAAAGCCCAGGCCGCTCTCAGCTCAGCCTGTAGACACAACAGACACCCAGGAGCAAACTGGCTCTTCCCCTGGCCACCTCCTGATCCCCAGCCAAGCCTTCCCCCACCCAGTTTGTTATCAGTGAGAGCATCCTGATAGGGATCTGCGAGGGGAGGACACCCTGCCGGTCTGTGACAGGCAACTGCCTAGCAAGCTGCAGTCAGATAAAGTGTTTATGAGAATGAAAGCTGATGGTAAAGGAAAAGTTTTCAATGACATTTATTTTTCTCAGTAACCAGCTCTTTCTGGGCAGCCCATTTGGGAAAAAAGTCACAAGCCCTTTCTCAGTGCTGTTCTTGGCTCTTTACTGCTTCTGTTCTCAACCTGTTGCCCAACCTTGTGCAACTCTCCTGGGTGTTGCAAGGATTTCTCACCCTGCAGCTTTTGCATGGGGTTTCATATCTCCACCATCTCCCGGGGCTGAAGACAGCCTCTGCTTTCTGCAAGGTCCCCGCCTCTGCTCTCAGGGCACGATGGATCCCAAAGACACATCAGAGCCCAGATCCTTAGTATTGCCTCCGCTAATCCACTCCATCATCCCCTTCGCCTGCTGGGCTTTGCTTTCTCAGGACTGTTTCTCTCCTCTTGCTCCCAATTCTTTGCTCATAAGCGACAGCAGGGGCCGGATGTGACACCTTCCTTGTGCCCCTATGCCATGTGTGCCACGCAGGGGTGTGCTGGGAGGCAGGGCCGGGGCGCCTGCGTGCCCGGGGTGCTCTGGAAGGAGCCCTGAGCCCGTTTCCGCTTTGCTAAACCTTTGCTAAACTGGCCACGCTCTGATAAGGGCTGTGGTTTCCTCCTCTGAGAAGCGAGGCAGTGGGGGAGGCCTCAGTTTCAGGCAGAGCTGCAGCCCTGCCCCACGCTCAGCCTCCCCCAGGATGGATCCTGCTGGTGGGAGCCCCCCGGGGACCCTCCCCGGGGAGGAGAGCCCTGAGGTAGGTGGCTTTGAGCTCAGGGGGGCTGGGGAGAGTGTTTGAGGTGCCATGGCACCAGGCAGGGTCGGGGGATTGGGCCCAGGGGACCCAGGGCCAGCGCTGGGTGCTGGGGCTGTGAAAGGGGAATGACAGAAAAGGGACCGAGGCCGGGACGTGACCAAGAGATGGGGGTACCACACCCGTGTAAATGGGCACCCCAGGGTGAGCACGGGGCCAGCTGCAGCTCTGTGCCCCCACTGAGGGTCCCCTCTGAGCTTGGCTGTGGCTTCCCAGCATCTCCCAGCACGTCCCAGCACCTCCCAACGCCTCCCAGCACCTCCCAGCATGTCCCAGCACCTCCCAGCACCTCTCAGCACCTCCCAGCATGTTCCAGCACCTCCCAACACCTCCCAGCACATCCCAGCACCTCCCAGCACCTCCCAGCACGTCCCAGCACCTCCCAACGCCTCCCAGCACCTCCCAGCACGTCCCAGCACCTCCCAACGCCTCCCAGCACCTCCCAGCACGTCCCAGCACATCCCAGCCTCTTGGGGCTCTCTGCTGCTGGCAGCTCCCCCAGGGCCCTGCTCCAGGGCATCCCAACCCCACCGATTTCCACTGGGTCCCCATGTGTGTCACCATGAGATGGAGCCCACAGCCCTGCCAGTGCTGCTGGGGGCACAAGGACCCACAACCCTGCCCAGTGCTGCTGGGGGGATGAGAACTCACAGCCCTGCCACTGCTGCTGGGGGCACAAGGACCCACAGCCCTGCCAGTGCTGGACCCCTGGAGGGTCTGTCCTGGTGGTGTCCCTCACCCAGGGACTCGTCCTCCCTCCCAGTGCCCTGTCCCTGCTGCCTCCCCCACGGCTGCTGGGGTGGGCAGATGCTGGTGGCTGCATCCAGACCTGGATTTAAGCAACACCCCTGGATTTGAGCTGGGCTCTTGGTGTGAGGATTAGCAGCAGGAAACGTGTCCTGGTGTCTCAGCTCAACTTTAGCTTAGCCAGTCCCGTGAGCACATGGCAGCAGATCCCGCAGCCGCCGTGTCCAGGCAGAACGGAGCAGCAGGGAGCTGCCCCCAAAAGCAGCAGGGATTCCTCCCCTTGCCCTCCTCCCACTGCTGGGCAAGGAACTTGCTTGTGTCTTGCTGATAAATAACAGCAGCAGAGAAATAAAGTCCTTTTTCTGTCCCCTCTGCTCTTGTGACCTTGCAATGGGGCAGCGCTGACTGTGGGCATGCTGAAAGATTTGGGATGGGGCCGTGCCCCCCGTGCCTTGGCACAGGCAGGACAATGCCAGCAGCAGCAGAAGCTGCATGGAACCTGGGCAGGGACCCTCCTGAGTGCACAGGTCCCCCTTTCACAGGGGGCTACTGAGCCCCCAGAGCCTCCAGCAGCCACCAGTGGGTACAAGAAGGGGTGTGGAGGCAGGTGGGAGAGAAGCAGCTCAAGGGTTAAACTCGCCAGGCTGGAAGGGTTGAATTCAGTCCAGATGGCCGGGGGATTATGCCAGTCCCAGATCTGCCATAGCAAATGTCAATGTTCAAGCTCGGGGTTGGTTTATTTTTTTCTGTTAGGGGTTCCTAAGGTCACTTTGGGGCCTGGGCTGACCCACAGGTGGGATTTGTCCATCCATCCATCTATCCAACCATCCATCCCCACCAGCCCTGGATGAGCAGGTGCTGGGACCATGCTCTGCAAATGCCCCTCAGCCCAGAAAAGCTCAAACTCGTTTTAAAAACTTCTGTTACATTTTTTGGTGTCACCCCTTTGTACTCCCAGAGGCTCCAGTGCCAGGACCAGTACCAGATGGCTCAGGGACATTGGTTCCCTTCCTCTGGTGGTGTGATCTCTTGGATTTAATTCTTGTTTGGAAAATTAGTGCTGTTCTGGTCATCCTTCAAGTGGGGAATGAGCAGTGCACCCTTGCAGCCTTCAGAGATTTGTATCAGTGCATCAAATCTTGACGGCTTTTGGCATCTCCTTGCCCAGCCTGGAGCTCCTCACAGTGCTCTGGCCCCTGCCCTGTGCCTCAGCTGCTTTGCTCTCCACCCTGGCACTGCTGGAGTGAGTGCCTCAGGGGGTGAGGGGTGGATGGTTGCTTTTAAAGCCTTCTGGGGTTCACCCCAAGCTGCTGTTTCCACCCTCACAGCCCCCTCCTCAATTAATGGGGCTTGAGGGTGAAGCCCCCTGTGCTGCCCTGCTGGTGATGGGAGACATTGTCCCTCAGCCGTGGGGTGTCTGTGGGGTGTCACAGCATCCTTTGGGGCATCCCTCCCTTGTGTGCTGTGGGTGATGCCACCCCATCCTGGCTGCCCTGCCCCGTCCAGCCGCGATTTCCTCCTCAAACCATGCTCTCGATGGGGAACCTCTCTGCTTCTCTTCTCTCCCCAGATGGATCTGTCCCACCGCTTCTCCAAGGAAGAGGTATGAGTGTGGCCCCCGTGTGGTGTCCCTTGGTGGCCCTGGAGGGGGTGGCAGTGCTGCAGGGACCTGGCTCAGCTCCTGGAGATGCTCCCCAGGGACAGCCGGTGCTGGGATGGATGCAGGGGGTGGCAGGGCCTGGCACGGAGCCTGGGGAGCTGTGAGGAGGAAATCCTGCTGCTCCTGGGGGGTGCATGGAGCCCATCCTGCTGGCTGTCCCCACGTGGGGTGTCAGCACTGTCCCCCCACAGCTGGCCCTGCTCTATGAGGAGGTTCTCTACACCATCTGGCACCGCCTGGGCAAGCCCGAGCAGCAGCACGTCGGGGATTCCCAGGAGCTCTACTCCTATGTGCAGAAGGTGTGTCTCCTCCTGACAGGGTCCCCAAAACCTGTCCCCTGACATGTCCCTCGTCCCAGCCACCGGGGGTGGTAGGGGTCTGTTATGCCCCAAGCTCGCTCAGCGAGTTTTTAAAGGGGCTTTGATTTACTCTGGTGGTTCACAGGAGACCACAAAATTCTCAGGAGGCTGAATGACAAACTTTGACTTGCAAACTTGAGAATATTAATGTTGAATAAGGTTGGGATTTCCATGTGCCAGGGGCTTGGACTGGACCAGAGGCTCCAGGGGCCAGGATGTGGAAGTGCCCCATCCCACCTCTGCAGAACTTGCCCTGACCCCCACCACACACAATTTCTATCTGGTTGTTTGGAGTCAATAATTCCTCTGGCCCCCTCCAGGGTCACTCAGAGGGAGGTGTTAACAAGCCCCATGAAAGATGTAGCAGCAGCATCCAGCTGGAGGGCTGGGAGCGTCCTGTGGCTGGGAAATATTTGCCCTGGGGAGAAGTGTTTATCTCAGGCTGGGGATGGTGGGAAGAAGAAGGCTCTCCCTCAAGAGCTTTCAGCTGGTCCCCAGACTTCCTGCTGGACTCTGGCATTCTCCTCTCCCCGTGGGCTGCAGCTGGCTCCCAGGGAGCAGAGAGAAGCCCCTGGCTGCTCTCCAGCCCCTGTTAGCAGGGCAGCATCCATCAGCAGCCCCACTATCCACACAGGCTTTTGGCATGGACGCGGAGCAGCACGGTGCCATCATGCAGCAGGTCATGGCGCTGGAGGTACAGTGTCCTGGGGATGCAGCTGGGGTGGTGCTGGGGGGCTGCAGTGCCTCTGGGCCCTGTGCTTGGGATTTGGGGTGCCCTGGGGTTGTCACTGCTTGGGTGGGAGCTGATGGCAAGGTCCTGCTGCAGCCCCATCCTGCCTTGCAGGGTGGATCCTTCCTCACAGGGTCGGTGACCCTGCACATCAACAGCTGTTTTTTCATTTTTTCCAGAGCCCCATTTACTGCCTGAAAGCCACTGTGAAGGAAGCCAAGGGAATTTTGGGTAAAGACGTCAGCGGTAAGAGCAGCAGGGTGGGAGTTCCCGGGGGAGAGGGGCAGCTGCTGCTCCCAAGTGCAATTCCTGCTCCCCCACAGGGCTCAGTGACCCATACTGCCTGCTGGGCATCGAGGCCAGGAGCCAGGAGCCAGCCCACCCCGACCACAAGAAGAGGATGAAGGCTGTGGTCAAAGACCTCATCCCCGAAGACCAAATCCATCGCACCCAAGTCATAAACCAGACGCTCAGCCCAGTGTGGAACGAGACGTTCATGCTGTAATCCAGCCCCACCCCGGGCTCTGCTCCCTGGGGGGATGCAGGGCATGGCCAGGGCTCTTGGCCGTGCAGGGGGCTTCACCACTCCTGTCACTCGAGTGACAACATCTCCTGTGCCTTGCAGGGAGTTTAAAGATGTGGAGACAGCCAGCTTCCACCTGGACATGTGGTGAGTGACAGCATCCCAGGGACCCCAGGACCCTGCCCCCTGTCCTGCCTCCTGGGATTCAAATCTGCAGCTTCTTTAAAGACCCTGAAGCCAGCTGGGAACCCCTTTCCCCACCGCTTTCTATGGAGCAGTGCTCAGTGCAGGGTGTGACCTGTGCCAGCAGAGAAAGCCCGGGCTGGTCGTGCCCAGGCAGGGCTGGTGCTAAGCCCTGGTTTCATTTATGGAGAGAAGCCACGTGCTCACAGATTTGGGCTGGCTTTTGGGGGCGGCCTCGGTCCTGACACTTCCCTGCTCCTGTGCTTTCCCTTCTCCACCGTCACTGCAACTCCCTGCTCCGTTTTTCCATGGCCTGGGTTTCCCCTTTCCCCGCTCTGCCTCCCCCTCGCAGGGACTCGGACGTGGTGGAGTCGATGCGGCACAAGCTGGGGGAGCTGACGGACCTGCACGGCCTCAAAAGGTTGGTGCTGGTGTTGGCCCCAAGGCTGCTGAGGAAAGAGGGGGTGGACAATGTTTATTTGCCGGCTGGATTTTAAAAATTCAGCACGGAGGGAGGCAGGGCGACAGGTCTGTGTCACCCTTCCCCACGCCGAGCACGGCCGGGTCGCAGCTGCGGGACACCTGCCCACCCCTCCGCCCTCTGTGCCTTCCAGGATCTTTAAAGACGCTCGCAAAGACAAAGGGCAGGACGATTTCCTGGGGAACGTGGTCGTTCGCCTGAAGGTGAGCGCCGCGGTGCCTCCCTGCTCCAAGGGGCTCCCCAGGTTAAACCTCCCGGGATCGGGCAGGATCCCAGCCAGCCCTGGGGCAGCCCCCGGCCCGCCCAGGATCCCGTCTCAGAGCCACAAACTGGTGTCAGAGTCACAAAACTCAGTGCCTCACTGTGCTACAGTCATTCCAATAGAGTCAGTGCACATCCTATATTTTTAATCCAATACAGAAGCTTCCTGCCCCGTGAGCACAGTGGGATGAAGATCCCCTGGTCTCTGAATGGGATCCTTCTCCTGGGAAGGCTGCCCAGGGCTCTCTCCTTGTCCCTCTGTGCCTGCAGGACCTGCACTGCTGGAATGACCAGTGGTACCAGCTGGAGCCACGGACAGAGACCTATCCTGAGCGGGGACACTGTCACCTGCAGTTCCTGCTGACCCACAAGAAGGTGGGACGAGATGTGGAAAGGGGTCATGGGACAGCTGCTGTCCCTTGAGGCTTGTCTGGGGGTCACCCAGGAGCAGAGGTGCCAGCACAGGGTCTGCGGGTGCTGCAGCCTCCCCTGGGCTCTGTGCCAGCACCGGGACCCTGCTCCTGGTGCACCTTGGCTCTCCAGCACCGCTCTCTGGGTGCTGTGTCCCCGCTGTGACAGCGTCCCTGTGTGTCCAGGCAGGTGATGGCTCTGCCTTGTCTCTTTCCAGAGGGCCACCACCAGCAGCCGGACACAGCCGAGCTACACCGTGCACCGCCACCTCCTGCAGCAGCTGGTGTCCCACGAGATCCTGCAGCACCAGGTACCAGCAGTGCTGCTGCCAGCACCAGAAACAGCCCCTGGGCTGGGGGAGAGCTTCCCCTGCAGCCCACACCCCGACACGTTGTGTGATGGGAGTGAGGGTCAGCATGATGCCTGGCATCCTTGCGGGGCTCCCACTCCTGCAAATACCACGTGGTGCCTGTGCCACTCCTGGCTCATCCTGCCTTGCTCCAGGGCACAATCCTCCCCCTTTCCCTCCTGCCAGGCCGGCAGCACCTCCTGGGACGGGGAGCTGAGCAGCCACGCCAGCACTGTGCTGTACCTGCACGCCACACAGAAGGACCTCTCTGACTTCCACCAGGACATGGCGTGAGTACCCCATACCCAGGGCGCTCCAGTGCAGCACCTGGGGCCTTCCTGGCACCCTCTGACCACAGCTGGTCTGTCCCATGAGCCCAGGTGGTGCCCTCAGGACACCTGGGTGCCGCCCCTGTGACCCCAGCTGTGACTGTGGCCAGCTCCTGGGTGTCCCCCAGCCCCCGGGGGCTCAGCCCAGCCCTCCCTCCTCCCCAGGCAGTGGCTGGCCTACAGCAAACTCTACCAGAGCCTGGAGTTCAACAGCAGCTGCCTCCTCCACCAGATCACCAGCATCGAGTACCGGTGGGTGCAGGAGCGCCTGAGGCCAGAGCAGGTGAGGGGCCTCAGCCCCAGGTGTGGGCAGAGATCAGGGGAAGGTGCCCAGGCACCCAGCCCTGCGCCTGTTTCGCTCCCCAGGAAGGGCAGGAGATTGTGGGGTACAGGGTGCCAGGGTGTCTGGAGGGCATTTCCCAGTGGTTTGTTTCCCCTCTCTGTGGAGAACCCCTTACCCTTTGCACTGACACCCCCTCCCCCATCCCTGCCATCAGGTCAGTCACAACCCCCTGCAAAACTTAAAAGTGACCCAATTTCTGCTTCTCCCAGCCTGTTTTCCCAGAGCATCCCTGCACCCTGCTGAGACACTGAATTTTCCATGCATAGCAATGAGATTTAAACACAAATCTCAGTTCAGTCCCTCCAGGGAGAAGCTACCAGAGACATCAGGGTTTTTTTTCCCCATCCCTGGAGCAGGCTGGAAGGGAATAGGAGCACCAGCTCCCTCAGCTGTGGTGCCGTGGTCCTGCCAGCATCTGTCACTGAGAAGAACAGTGCATGTTTCCTTTCTTCTCCCCAGAAAGCAGAGCTGGCCGAGTCCTTCCAGTCCTTGCTGACCTACGGGGTCTCCCTCATCCGTAGGTTCCGCATCATTTTCCCCCTCTCTGTCCCGAGGTCCACAGAGAGGCTCCAGTCCCTGCTCCGGTGAGTTGGTCACTGGTGCCAGCAGCGTGTGGGGCCCTGTGGCTTGGCCACTGTGATGGACAAGCCCCTGAGCTTGAGCAAAACTCAGTGTGAGCCCTTTCTCCCTCGTCTAGGCTGCTGTGGCACTTGTCCTGTCCCATCCCTCACCCTGAGCTCCCTGTGGGGAGTGTTGCTGGGAGGGGAAGGCTGTTTGGGCAGGGTCTCTGAGGGGAGAGGTGTTTGTTTCTGATGGCAGGTGCTGGGTTTCACTTGAGGTTCTCACTTTGCAGGGTCCTTGTCCAGATGTGCAAAACAAAAGCTTTCCGTGAGCTGTGCACACCCAGCCCTGACCTCCCCCAGATGATCTCCACAGCTCTGAAGGTACTGGGGGCCTCACCCAGGCCTGCCCCTGCAGGGTGGGACCCTGTGGGTCTCCCTTTCCTTCCACCCCTGCCCAATGCCCACACCTCAGCAAATCCTCATGGATCACCATGGCATGGAAATATCTGCCCCTTCAACCTGGTGGCCCCAGCCTGTGGATCCCACCACAGGTTCTCACCCCAGCCAGGGGACAGGGAGAGTGAAGTGGGTGACAGAGCTGTCTCTGCTCCTCCTGCTTCCCTGCCATCCCACCAGGACTCCTCTCTTGCAGTTGGGCACAACAGAGTGGTTTCACATGCAGAAGCAGCACCTCAAGCCCATGGTGAAGGTCAGTTCCCATCTCTGTCACTCTGACATGATAAAGTCACCTCAAAATGTCTGAGCATCCAAAACAAGCTGTTCTTCCCTTTGCAGAGCATAGAGGAGAATAGCAAAGCCTTGTCCAAGCTCCTCCTGGAGGTGATAGAAGATCTCAAGCAGTGCCAAAAAATCTGGAATAAATTGTTCAGCACGTAAGTCTCAGTGCTTGATCTCACCCCCATCCACCTTTCCTGGGATCAAGGGTGACAGGGCACTTTGATGCCTCATTCCTTGGTCCTTGGGCTCCACAGGTGGGATCTGGTCCCATCTCTGCCCCTCAGAGCTGTGCTATCCTCACCCAGGACATGGCCTTGGCAGGGTTTGCTGGGCTGGGGTTGGCAGGCTCCTGACTCCACGTTTCTCTCTTGCAGCAACCTGAAGCTGAATATCTTCTCCATTGCCTACCTGGAGCTGGAGAGCCTGGTGAGCAAGCCTGGGCTGCTCTGCCCTCGGGGGACTGAGGTCTAAAGCCAGGCTGAGGTTTTTGGCCACCCTTCAGGTGGTAACTGTTTGTTGCAAGCCTGGAAGGGAAGCAAGAGAAACTCCCCTCTCTCCCTGTGTGCCCATAGAGTGACTGTGGGGACTATTTGACCCAACAAACGTCCTGAAATGCCACCCAAAAGGAAGAGGAGTCCCCTGAGCTGACCCTGGCTCCAGAAGGAGCCTTCCTGGGCAGACCTCACCGTGTCCCCCCTGCGCTTGCTCCCATCCAGGTCGCAGAGCATGTCCAGGAGCAGCTGCACAAGGTTGACAGCAGCATGTCCAGACCCACGGCTGAGAGCCTCTTTGATCTCTACAGGAAGCTGCAGGTGCTTTGTCAGATGAAGGACTCCCTCCCAAGCAGGTACCAGCCCCGAGAGAGGAGAGGTGCCAAGGGAAGGATCGAGAATTAACGGAGAGGATCTCCAGATCCCTCCCGCTCACCTATCACTAACTGCACAGCAGGCAGGGCAGGCTGTGTCTGGTGTCGGTGGGAGCATCACCAGGAGGGTTTTGGGCTCATCTCTGGGTGGGTTGGTGTGAGAGCAGGAGGGGTGACAGTCCCGTGCTGCTGCTGTGCAGTTGGAGATGCCGGTGCCTTCATCCACAGGGACGGACCCCTGGCTCTGAGCAATTTCCACCAGTGGTTCGAGGAAGCCTTGCCCCTGTGGCTGCAGAAGGCCTACACCACCACGCTGGAGAGGGCTCAGAGAGCCATCCAGATGGACCAGGTAACGTGGGGAGGAGAAATCTCCCTCCTCCCTTCGAGGACTCTCCAGCTGCCCTCTGTGCCTTGCTGCTGTGCCTGGCTCACAGCACGGAGACCACCATATCAGTGCCTCTGGCAGCCCAGGAGCAGCCTGGTTCCTCCCCCAGATGCATAACAAAGCATGTGCTCCCCTGGGCCAGCTGATCCCACCCCCCCTGGCCCCACACAATGTCGCTGTGTCCCTTCCCTCCTGCTCCCTGGCAGCCCACGTGATCTGAGGACCCTGCATCTGGGCTGTGCTGTGAGAATCCCCTTTGCTTCCAACCTCTCTGAAGAGGGGAGGGAAGGCAGCCATGGGGCCACAGGCTGCTCTTCAGGGGGGTCCAGCAACACTGCGTGGGTTTATGGAGGGAAGCAGGGAGCTTGTGCTGCTCCAACCACGCTCATCTCCACTCCCCAAAGTGGTTGTGTGGTGACTTTGGTATAAAGGAGCTGATGATGGGCCAGAGAGCCCCAAAGTGAAGGAGCAGCTCTGCTCTCTGGGATGGCATCTCTCTTACAAGCTGCTCTCTGGGATGGCATCTCTCTTACAAGCTGCCTTCTCTGCCCCTCAGCTGAAGCCGTACGGGTATCACAAGCACAGCACATCCACCGTTGACCTGTCCACCTGCTACGCCCAGATCATGACAACCTGGCAGCAGCTCAACTGGCCAGACCCTGAGAAAGCCTTCATGATCATGGTCAACCTCCTGGAGGTTTGTACACCTGGGCACAAGCACCTGGAGCTTCCTCCTCCTGCTCTTGGGGCTGTGTGTCCATGAAGGAGCCAGTACCTCCCAGTGATGTGGATCCCTGAGCCCATGGTGGTCCCCATGTCCAGTCCCGTTGGTTTCCTCTCTGTCCTGCAGGACATGTGCAAGATCTCCCTGATGTACTGCAAGCTCATCAAGGAGAGGGCTGAGGCTCTGTCGCTGAGCGAGCAGAACGAGGGCGAGGCAGCCAACAAGGTTGGTGTTGGAACCTGTGCTGGTTGCTCCAGGAAGGGCAGGATTTGGCCCTGGTTTCTGGACAAAGAGGGAGCTGAGCTGCTGAGAACCCAGCTGACACCCCTAGTTTGAGTTCCAGAGGGACCATCTGGCCATAAAAAGCCATAATCCTGGAAAATCAGGAGGGAAATGATGTGAGCAGGGGGAGCAGGATGGGGATGGGGACACAGGTGAGGATGAAAATGAGAATGGAGATGGTGATGGACATGGGACTAGGGATGAGGATGGAGATGGAGATGGGATGGGAATAATGATGGAGATGGCACTGGGGCTGGGGATGTGGGGTGCTCCAGGGGGTGTGGACCCTGAGGCAGACCCACCTCCCCCAGCTCTGCATCGTGGTGAACAACATCGAGCAGCTGCGGCTGCTGATGCTGAAGCTGCCGTCGCAGCTGGACTGGGCCCGGCTGGAGCAGCGCTTGAGGGGCATCATCGACCCCCAGCAGATCCAGAACGCTCTCCACGGCCAGCTCGGCAGCACCGTGGCCTGCCTGGACCACGAGGTCCGGGACGTGGTGAAAGCCCTGGCTACCAAGGTGACCGCCTGCCACTGCCACCCCCTTGGCCCTCACCTGGCCCAGAGCAGTTTCACCTGAGGTGTCCTGAAGCCCATAATGCTCCTGGGATGGAGACAAGGTGGAGCTGGGCATGGGGAGGGTGGTGCAGAGGGCACAGTCCAAGTCTCTTCCTGCATTTCTCCCTGGCAGCTGGAAAAGGGCATTGCCAGACACATCCAGGAGCTCTCATCTGCCAGTGACACCCAGAAGCCTGAGGATGTAAGTATCTGGTCCAGCTCCTCCTGGACCATCTTTTTTGGGCAGCCATGGATAGCCTTTGGAGGGTGCATCTGTCACCCTCCATCTCTGCTCCTTGCCCATGCCTGGGGCACAGGACACACCAGTGATGGGCCCCAGTCCTCCACAGGCTTCAGCTGATGCCCATGTCGGCAGCAGGATCACACCAGGCACAGCCTGCCCATGTTCTGTGGGAAGGAGCCCCTCTGGGATCCTCCCTGGCCTGCTGTGCCCTGCTGGATCTGCCTCCTGCCCTCCCCAATGCCCCTCTCCTCTCACTGCAGTCCATCATCCCACTCATGAAGTTCCTGGAGTCGGAGCTGCAGTACCTCAACGAGCATCTGGTCCAGGAGAACTTCAAAAGGTGACTTGGGATGCACTGTGGCAGAGGCCACCAGCATCACCATCCCTCAGCTCCATGGGGCTTGGGGCTGGCAGGATGAGGCACTTCCGTCTGGGGCTGTGCAAAGCCCTTCAGCTGAAGACCATCCCCCCAGCCCAGCCCCTGGGTCCTGCTCACAGCCTCCCTCTCCCCTGCAGCCTCCTCACGCTCCTGTGGCACCACACCCTGTCTGTGCTCTCAGCAGCACGGGGGCCACAGGTGCCCTCGGTCCAGCACTGCCAGAGGCTGTTCTGTGCCCTGAAGGTACCAAGGGGGAGCAGGGGGTCCCTGGCAAGGACAGGGGTTTGGTTGGTGGCTGACAGCATCCTTGTCCCCAGAGCCTGGAGCTGTGCTTCCACGCCGAGGGCTGCGGGCTGCCGCTGGAGACCCTCCACAGTGCAGCCTTCCGGGTATGGAGACGGGGATGGGGAGTCCTGGGGGTTCCTTTGGGAGGAAGGGATGCCAGGGAGAACATCCCCGGGCTGTGGGCCTGTCTGTGTGCTTGACCATCACCTCTCACCCTCCCCACAGACGCTGGAGACTCACCTGGCGCTCTGCTCCGCCACCAGCCGCAAACTCATCCAGAAATACTTCAGCAACAGGATCCAGCAGCAGGTAGGAGTCTGGATGGTGCTCCCAGCCCCTTCCCACATCCCACCCTTGCTCACAGGCCCTGCCTGTGGAAATTGGGAATTTCTCCACCACCCTCCCAGTCCTGGGGCTGTTGGGGCAGGTTTTGCCACAGCGTTGAGCAGGAGGGGGCTCAATGCATCCCAGAGGGTTCCAGCACACCCTGGTACCCCAAAATTCCTGCTGAGTGTCTGCCAGACCCTGTGCATCCCATCTATGGGGATGGGGATGAAGGACAGCATCCTTATGCTTGTACCCCACTGCCCAGCTGGACACCAGCTCGGAGAAGTACGGGGCCGTGACCATCAAGGCTCTGTACCGGCCTTCGGAGCAGAAACTCCGTGTGGAAGTGCTCAACGCCACCAACCTCATCCCGCTGGACTCCAACGGTGGGTGTGGGTGGGCAGGGGAGCCACACTGCCCCAGGGTCCCCTGGCCTTGGTCCCCAGTATGCCCCAGTCAGGAGAGATGCTGGCAACGCTTGGAATCTCTCTTAGAGATTCGCATTTTTATCCAAGGAGGTGGATTTGGGGGAAAAGGGGGTTTATTGCACTGGTTCTGGGTGGTTCAGTGGGGTGTGGCAGGCAGGACCATGCAGGACACAGTGCCCACATCCCCCTGTTTGTGGCACAAGCCAGCAGCCAGGGCAGGCGGCTTTTCTTTATCATGCAAAGCAGTCGTAGATATAAAAATACGCGGGGGTGAGCAGCGACTTCTCGCGGTCCGGCTGTCGTTCGGGGAGCTCTCCAGGAGAGGTCACTCCTCCTGCAGCCAGCCCTGGCCCATCGCTGTGCGGGCAGGGTCGGGGATGGGTCGGGGATGTTCCCGCACCCTGCAGGACCCGGGGCTGGGCTGCGGGTTGTGGTGAGGCGGCCCTGACCTCCCTGCAGTGTGTCCAAGCCCCCCCGGCTGGGTTCATCCCGGGACAGAGCGGCCAGGGGAGGGGGCTGATGTCTGCACCCCACCAGGCTCCAGCGACCCCTTCGTGCAGCTCACCCTGGAGCCCCGGCACGAGTTCCCCGAGGTGGTGGCCCGGACCACTCAGTGCAAGAAGAACGAGCTGCACCCCCTCTTCGACGAAGCCTTCGACTTGTACGTAGGGGCTGACACCCACCGGGGCCCCCTCAGGCTTCAGCAGAGCCTCTGCCACGGGGCTGCTGCTCCAGGGACTGGCCGTGTGCAGGGATTTCACCCCTGTGCCCCAGTGGAGTCCCCCAAACACCGGGAGCGTGCGAGGCTGAGCTGGGGCCCTGAGCTTTGAGGGGTTTGGGTCAGTGTGGGGCTGTGGCTTCCCGTGGAGCACGGCAGGCTGTGACCGAGGGACCAAGGGGGTGGGATGTGATGATCCCCTGCCTCCTGCAGCTTGATTCCTTCCGAGAAGTGCCGGCAGGAGGGGGCCTGTCTGCTGCTGACCGTGTTTGACTACGACGTGCTGGGGGCCAACGACCTGGAGGGCGAAGCCTTCTTGCCCCTGTGCCACCTGCCCGGCCTCGACAGCGAGGAGGACGAGGCTGACATGGGACGGGTGCCCCAGACCCGGCTCCCCCTCACCCACCCCAAGCCCAGGGGTACGTGGTGCCACAGCCGGGCTGAGCCCCTGCAGAGCGGGGAGGGGGCTGTGGGGAGCCTCTCCCACCGTCACTCCCCTCTTCTCTGGCAGATGAGATCCTGCAGCTGCTGGAGTCCAGGAAAAGGGACAAAGAAGCTCAGGCCTTCGTTAAGCTCCGCAAGCAGCGAGCCAGGCAGTCCAAGGAGACGGAGTGAGGGAGGGGCAGGAATGGCCCTGAAAGGAAGGGTCTGGCCAGCAGGACCCCGGGACTCTTGTGGTGTTGGAGCCAGAACCATCTGCAGGGAGTGTGGGGACAGAAGGGTCCCTGTGCCTGCTCCACCAAAGCTCCCAGCACCCAGCTCAACCCACCTTCGGGCAGCAACGCTGCCATGAGCCAGGGAGGGTGGACAGGTGGATTTCAGGGGATTTCCTTGCCTGCCTGGGCTAGTAACACTACACGAGGGCTGTGAAAGTGTGGCTGTCCCTGTCCATCCCTCTGGAGCCTGTCACTGCCAGTGCTGCATCTCCTGGCCGTGTCCCCAACCCTCCTGTCTGCAACACGACTGATTCAGGCTGGGGACAGCCATGGCCAAACCTGCCTTCATTTTATTTTTTTAAATTTTTTAATTTCTTTTCCCCCTCATTTTCTTGTGGATAAGCCTCTTATTTTAAATGAAAAGCCACAAAGCTGATGCGTGGGCTGTGTGCTTTGGGGCAGTGGCCCTGTGCTGGGAGCAGCAGCAGCACAGCAGGGTGGGACAAGGCATTTGAGGTCTGGTGGGAGCTGCTGAATTTCTCTTTCTTTAAAATGTGCATAGCTCTTGTGTCTGTTTGGTTTTGGTTTTTGTTGGGGTTTTTTTATTATTTTACCACCAATTTTACCAACCTGCTGGTAGCCTGGGATCTTGCTGGAGCCTGGGCAGCAATAAAGAGCATCACAGCCCTGGCAGCCAAAGCAGGAGGCATTTTGGGCAGCTGACAGCCCAGGCATGGGGAGCAGGTCCCTGGCACAGGCCAGGAGTGATGCCAGGGACCTGAGTTCCTCTGGAAGTGGTGGGAAGCTCTGCATGTTGCATCCATGTGGGGTGACCCGACATGACAGCAGAAATGCCCGACAAGGCAGGTGGTTGTAACAATCTGTTGGGTTTTTTGGAGCTTGTTTTCGCTGCAATTACTGCTAATTATACACCTGGAGCTCCCTCTACCCACACCCTGCACGGGGGTGCCCGTGTTTGAGCTGCAGCAGGTCCCTGGGAGCTGCCAGGGACCAGGGAATTAAAAGCATCCCCCTCCCGGGTGCCTGAGCCGCAGCTGCTCCCTCGGTGGGCAGAGCAGCCGCTGGGTCAGCTCAGGTCAAACCCTGGATGCGGGGGTGGGAAAAGAAAAAAGCTCCTTTGGTGTCTGTGTGACAGAGCCCACAGCAGGAGGGATTAAGGCCCTGCAGGCTCTCAAGGAAGCCATTTGCTGGCTTAGGTTTCAGTGCAGAGAAATAATATTCCAGAGCTGGGTCTGGGATTGTGGGGATGCTGTCCTGGGGTGTCATCTCAGCCCTGTGCCTGCACCCCACAGCTCATCTGGAGCTGGCACCTGCTGGCAGCCACCTCACGCTTTATCATGAGGTTTACTACACAAGGCTGGAGGTCTGAATATGGTCTCATCTTATTTTTAAAAATTTGCACCTTTTTTTTTTTTTTAAAAATCACTGTGTCCCACCTTGCCCTGGCTGCCACCAGCCAGGCATGCCTCAGGGAGCAGGTGGCACAGGCTGACCTCTCTTTTGAGGTTGTTTGCACTGTATTGTTCAAGGTGGTTTAGCTTAATTTTTGCTCAGCTCCAGGCAGTTGTGTGGGTCTTCTCCCACCCTAAAAGAAATCCCACCTTTTACAGAAATAAACCTGAATCAGTCAGAGCACAACTAACCCCATGGAGCAGGAGAACAGCCCAAGCATTAAAAAATAGGGCTTGAAGCACACAAAACCAGCTCCTAGCCACTGCAAGAATGATGAAGAGGGAGAAATCACCATCATCATCCTCCTAATCCTGGTATAGAACTCGACAGAGGCCAGAACACAAGAGGGAAGGGGCTGGCACTTAGATCTACTGATTTTATTGTGTTACCAATAATCTGCAATAAAAATGGGCCCATTCAGATTATTGTTGGGACTGGACTAATGGGAAGTGGTTGATGCATCTTTGAAGCATTAATTAGACCACAATTAACAGGTAATTCTTGGACCCACAGGCCAGGTGTGTTCTTTTGGGTGCCAACACACAAAACACTGTATCCACTGTGCAGGCACAGCTCACCTCTGTCCAGCCTGGCTCTTCCAGGACATAAATCCGTGTCCAGACCAAGAATTTGGGTGAGAAATTTTTGGATCTGCCACTTCCAAGGGGTCTGTGCCCCACCTTAACCACATTGCATTGATGTTCCCCCTCTTTCACCACACCCCCATCAGGAAAGTGAACTGCAACACCCCGAAAAGGGAGGGGAGCTCGGAGAGAAATTATTCTTGGTTGTGTGAAAATTGGCCACAGATCTGTTGTTCTGAGGGCTCCAAAGCCCAGATTTCTCCACCCTCCCAAGGCCCAGAGCAGAGCCCAGGGCTGCACATCCACCCGGGCACGCATGCACACACACACACGCACACACCGCTTCGGTTTGTATTTTTTTTTTCTTAGCAAAAAAATAAAAATTTATTGTCCTCTAAAAAAAAAAAAAAATCCATCCTGCCCTTGGAAACTGTGACACAGATTGAGTTCTTTCCAGCCCCACATGCAAATTCACTCTGCCAAGAAAAGAGTCTAAACCAGGTTTCCGACAGCCAAAACACATATTTACAGAGTACGAGAGAACGACAGCTGAAATCACAGTTCTATACATGGAATCAACAACACGTTTTACACCACTGATCACCATTCTGCCAACTTCTACACGGACTAGGGGCGCCTCTGCCCAGTGCCCTTCCTCCTGGGGAAAGCAGGGAAGGGACTGGGCAAGAATTGCCACCAGAAATACTGCAGTGTGTATTATTATTATTTTTTTTAAAACGTATACTGTATTTATTTTGTTTTAACATTGGAAGCTACGGAGTGGGGAAGCCCCAGAAATCTCTCCAATGCAGTCACTACTTTGCAGGAATAACTTCACCTTTAAAATACTAGGTTTTACATCAGTAACATCTATTTTGCTTTTGGCCATCACTCCAAGGATTATAATAACTCTGGAGGAAAACACTGGTAATATTCTTCCTTCTCAGATAGGGGAAAAGGAGGAAGAGAGGAGGTTTGGAGGCTGTGGAACAGCAAGGGATGACTGAGTCCATTCAGTTAACAGGCTTCCTCCCAGGGTAAGGAATTTTCTTCATTGTCTCAGCTGCACAAGCCTTGCCAGTGGCTCAGGTTCAGCTTCAGAGATGTACAAAAGTGTAAAACCCTTGGGCAGGGGATCAGCTGCAGGGCCCCCAGGGGTGGGATCTGCTTTAGGAAATGTGCTCCAGCTCCAAGACCTGTCCTGGGTCCCTCCCGTGCCACAGCAGGCACTTGGCTACCTAAGGCTGGAGAGGAGCTCAACGTGGTCCTGTTAGCCCAAAATGCTACAATCCTTCAGCTCCTGGCTCTCACCTACAGCTCTGGCCCTGCTTGTTGCTCTGGCTCTACCCAGGCTAGTGCTGTCCCTCCCAAGCCACCTGCTTCGAGGTTGGTTTTCTGTAATAATGTAAAATATCGACCTTTAGGATGCTGTGGTTTCACAACACAACCACAACTCCCCTCCCCCAGCTCTCGACTCAGAAGTGCCTGACCTGCCCAATTCAGCAAGGTCAGCTCTTCTGAAGCTCCCAAAAATCTGGGGAGGAAAATGTCATTATCCACTAAGGAGTCAGTGTGAGGAGGCAGGAGCCAGATGTGCTCAGGGCTCTTCAGCTGGGCTGCTCCCCAAGGAACCCTGTGGACCCCATTTTTGTTTTTGAAGCCCCCCTCAGCTCTGCTGTGTTACTGTGTGTCCTGTAAAGGGAGTTCCTGCTTCAGAAGGAAGCCTGACAGTACGTGACAGGGGCTGCACTTATTAGCACCAGGTTTATTTCAGCTCTTTTTACACCATACAAAAGCTGATCACAGACTCTTAAGCCTCAACTGCAGTGCTGTGATTATGGTTTGTCCTTCCTGCACGGAGCAGGAGCAGGCAGCAACAGCTGCTACAGTGGGTCAGGAATGCTGCTCCTTCCCCCTGCTCCCACCTCATTTGGTTCAGAAATTGTCTTTAAATGGCCCACCAGAACATTCACAAAATATGCAAAGATGAAGTTCTCTTTTCCATCTGATGCTTAAGAAAAGAAATTCACATTTCAATATTCCTCTCCTTTTTTTTTTTTTTTTTTAAAGCAGCAAACAAATGGATAGAAACCTAAATTTAGGAAGTGTTTCTTCAAGAACCAGAGGAAAGTGAGAAAGTCTTTGTGCTTGTGCAAAGAGAATGCTGAGAGAGGTTGGGATGGGGGCAAGGGAAGGGTCTAGTGCTAATTCCTTCAGGCTGCTCTGCCGTGAGTGCAGTGTGCCAATGGAAAGTTAAAATTTAAGGGCCACAAACAGGTGAAATTCTGAATTCTTTGGTCCTTCAGTATAAGTTTTAAAACAGAGAAACTGTTTTACTCAAAAGGGAAAAACACATTTTCTCTGGCCTGGAATTTTTCCTTGTACCCCAGGGGAACTGGGGGCAAACAGCTCTTTCACCTTAAACCCCCCCAAGTCCTGCATCACGCCGTGACTGGAAATCCCACAGGGACAGCCCAGGCTGCCCTCAGGGGAGGAGGGAGGGATTCCCTGCTGGAGTCACGGAGCTGCTGCTGGACAGATCTGGAAAGAGAGGGTTGGCAAAAGGCAGCATCACCCCTGAGCAGCCCCCGGGGAGGCAGAGGAGCAGAGAAACCCCCACGCTCATAAAAAGTGTTACAAACCATAGCCAAAAACGGGCTGATCAGCTCTGCTGCTTATAAATATTAAAGATCTGATTCAAGAGTTTATTTCCTATGATTTAAGTTAGTTACAAAAAAACTTTTTAGTAAATTTTTTTTTCTTAATTGGGCTTTTTCCTCCTCCTCCCCCCCCCCCCTTTTTATTTTTTTTAAATTTTTTATTTTTCCTAAAAAAAAGAGAAATGTTCACGTATTTTAATAAAAGGTCTTTCCTTAAGATCAGACCAAGGCAGATGTGCTGCCCCATGGCACAGACATTCAAAGGCTATAACCAAACAACATAGCCACAATAGTCACTCAACAGTGTCTCTCCATTAAAAAAAATTAAAAAACCTGATGCTAGTTACAATAAAATACACATGGAAAAAAAAAGCATTTTTACCAAAAAACCCAAAAACAAGTTAATGGGAAAACATAAAAAAGAACTACACAGAGCTGCACTTAAGAGATCATCTGGGAATGCATATTAACCCCTTCCATGGAGAGGAAAGGTGGAATTATGGAAACAAACCTAATTATGTGTTTGTATTAAATGTGAAGCTTTCTGAGAGGCTCTGGTAAAAATTCAGTTTTCCTACAATAGTGGGCTGCTGGAGGTTCCAGTGCTTTTCCAGGTCACAGAAGGGCAGCACAGGAACATCTCTGTGCAAAATAAAAATGTTTAGTCAACTGAGTGGCCTTTTGGTTGAGATCCCAGCAGGTTACTGCAATCCACCTGATGTAAAATCCAACGGACACACTGGTAAGGAAAGTCACAGGAAAGCTCAGCTGCTGGGCAGGTCTGAGCTGGTGGCATTCCTCTGTCCTGCATTCCTCTGTTCCTCTGTCCTATTTTCTGTCACCACACATCTCCAGCACAAGGGTTTCTGGAGCCAGCAATCCACAAACCACCCTTGAGCTGCTGACACAGGCAACAAAAATGTCCTCAGCCTACCTGGAATTGGTTCATGCACTTCAGCAGTGACTACGAATCAGGTCCCTGTGGCTAAAACAAAACTAATCTGGTCTGAAACAGTAAAAAGTCTCTAGACAGCCACCAGACAAAGAGGTGCCTGGAGAGAACTAACCTCAGCATCCAAATTTCCTTCATAAAGGGCTTTGGCTCACCCAAGAGCAATACTTCTAAGGCTGCTCAGACCTGGAACGTGTTGGCTGCATCAGCAGTGAACATTGGTCACTGAATTTTGGGGCTTGGCTTGCTCTAGGTCCAATATAATTTTTTTTTCCCTCTTTTCTTCTTTTCATACAAATATACAAAGAGTGTAAAAAAATTTAAAAAGTGAACTTTGCTGATTAAACGACAGACAAAGTTCCTGCACATTCAGAGAGGGGCAGTGTGAGGCCCTCCAGGCAGGAGCCTGGCAGAGCTCCCATCAGGGAGGACGGCTTTAACCAAGCTGGGTCAGTGAAAGAGCAGGGGGACCGAAGGCATGAGCAAGTCATTTCAATCCACCTCGATCCTCCCCGTGATCTCAACTCTTCCTCTGGAAAGCACGTGGAAGCCCCTCTTGCCCACTCTAAGTCCTTCTGGAAATAGTCAAAAATTTGTTATCACCTAAATAGAAAAGAGGAGAAACACAGACTCTTTGCAAATGGCCCTTTGATCTGTATTAAAAACAGCTCTCAAAGTTCATCAAGAGTTAGAATTAGTGGGGCACGGGTGAGGGGCAGTTTAGATACGGGATGTAAAATATTAAAAAGTGCTCTGCAACTAATTTTCTGTTTTCATGCGTGCATGTGCGTGCGTGTGCACGTCCCTCCACGTGCACAGCCACGCCCATCCACACACATATATACATATATATATATACACATACATATATATGTACGTATGTATAAAGTTAAAAAGTTCTCTAGGATATGATCGGGACGAGCGTCCTCGGGAGGTCACGACTGCAGGGAGTGGGGCCTGTTGGGGTGGCAGATGGGGCACTCGCCCTCCTCAGCGCACGCCTCGCACAGCACGGCGTGTTGGCACGGCAGCACCACCCGGTTCTCCTTCTGACACTTAAGGCATTTCACTGACTGCATCTGAAACACTGCCTGCAAGAGAGGGGACAGGGCACAGCGTCAGCGGGTTCGGCAGCTCGGGGAAGGGCAGGGAGGGCTCGCGGCTGTGTGCTCTGCTCATCTCCTGAAGGAAAAGTAGAGCAGCACAGTGGGATGCCTTTCACAGGATCACCAGGTTGGAAGAGAGCTTCAGGATCATCGAGTCCAACCCGTGCCCAACTCCTCAACTAAACCTTGGCACTGAGTGCCACATCCAGGGCAGCCACTCTGGTGACTCCACTACTCCCTGGGCAGCCATTCCAGTACTTTATCACCCCTTCCCTGAAGAACTTTTTCCTAATATCCAACTTATATTTCCCTTGGTGCAGCTTGAGACTGCATCCCCTCATTCTGACAGATGAGACCAACCCCCACCTGACTACAACCACCCTTCAGGAAGTTGTAGAGAGTGATAAGGTCACCCTTGAGTCTCCTTTTCTCCAGGCTAAACAACCCCTTTCAGGACCTTCAGGATCAACAGAGCAGCTTTGATTGGTTTAAACTCTGTACTTTAGGCACAAAGAAGATGGAGTTATCTCCCTGTGAACCAGCTAGAGCTCACTTTGATTACATCTACCTGGAAGTGCTCTGATAGGCTTCTGATTTCTGGGTCTATCAAGGAAAAGGGGAAAAGCTGCGACCTGTAGGAGCAGAGAGGGCAGAGCCCTGCCCTGCCAGGCCCTGGCACTCACCTTGTCCACTTTCTCCAGGTTTGCCCGCAGCTGTTTCTGCAGGGTGTACAGCGACGAGAGCGAGAGCGTCTCCAGGTCAGAGAAGGAGCGCAGGAACTGCGGGTCCTGGCCGGTGTGGATCCTCTCCAGCTCCTCCTGCAGCTTCTTCACTTGCAGCTCCAAGGCTTCCCTCTGCTCTCGGGCCAGTTCACATTCCATGTTAGCTGTGTTGGCGCGATCATTTGCCTCCTCTGCCTCCTTTTTCCAAGCATCACAAGCCTGCAAGTTCCAACAGAGGGTAAAAGAAGCGGTCTGAAAACTTGGCGTGTCTCCAAAGAGAAACCCAGGCAGAACTATCAATTTCCATACACTCCTCACACCAGTTCTGATCAATCTGCCCTGCTCCCAAATTCTCAAACACATTTGGAGCCTTACTTCAAGACACTGCTCATTCCATATATCCCATCTTGGGCCGTGGTTCTACTCATCTAGCTCACAGCATTCAGGGATGAACTCTGCATACTGACAAATTATCATGGATCAAAGCTCTGAGAGACTGTCAAACACTTCAGGGCACCTGTTGTGACATCTGGCCTTGCACTTCCAGCACCTGAACACACCCAGGCCCAGTGATTTGGTGATTTCCAAGGGAGAGGAAAGAATGCTGAGAACCTGTAAAACCTACGGCTGTGTTGAAAGGCTGACACCCCCTACTCCTTTACACTCCCTAATCCCAGGATTTGCCCAAGTACCTGCTTGGCTTGTTTCCAAGACTCTTCCCACTGCTTTATTGTGCCGTTGGCTTCATCCAGTTCTTGTCGTAGCCGTGCCATCTCCGCAGCACCTGGACCTGACAGAAATGCAGGTGAGGTACTGGGCGAAAAACTCCCCGAAGCAAAGTGTTCCCATATGCTGCTGTTCATCCCATTTAAACCTGTTTCACAGGGAAATAGAGAGGGTTATGTCACAGGTGCTGGCAATTTCCCCATTTCCTCCCTAACCCTGTGAAATCCAGGATTGAAAAATGTGTAAATAGGATAAAAAGTTCATCTTAAGAATCGGTGTCATCCCCGTGCCCTCCAGAGTCCACCACAGAGGGACTTTATAGGGAAATTTCACACCATGAGGCCTCATCTTTAGTGATGGGAGGAAGCATGAGACTGAGTGGAGGCAACTCTTGAATCAGGCTGTTTTTAGAAGCATCACTTTTACAGCACAGCTGACTGTCAGCCTGAATGCCCCTTCTTTCAGGAGAACCCCTGACCTGCTTCTACCTCCCCACTTTTCAGAGGGGCACAGCCACCAGAGCTGGTTCACAGAGCCCAGGTGGTGCTTCCTCCCACCCTACACCCTGAGAAACTTCTGCTTTTGTCTCCTCAGTGTGGGGCTTAGAGAAGGAGCCTCACTTCCAAACAGTGACACAAAAATGCTGCAAGTCATTACTGTTTCCATACACAAGGAACAGAACTGGAAAATCCTGTTTATAAACAAGTAGAGACAATACTGTCTGTATCTGCTTCATCCTCTGCAGAGTTCTAGCACTGAGCTAGTGAGCAGCATCAAAGAAAACTAGTTAGCCATTTCCCTATTTTAGCCTGTTCAAATAAACTCTCTTTTCAGGAAGAAATTCAAGGCTTAGGAGACAAAGGAGCAGAATATCAGTTGTAGACAAAACTGGCTATTTTTCCAGAGTCCAATGTTCGTACTCTTTCAATAACTTTCACTTAAAATAGGTACCCACACTTTGCATTCAGGGGAAAACTAGTAGGAAAAGGTAATATTGAGACAGAGTGTGGACTCTTACCCACACAGTTTGATGTGGGAGTAATTTTCATGCAGTGGTGCTCACCACTGCCTGAGAACATTCCTAAATCGAGCTGCAATTGATAATTCTGATCTCTCAGCAGCTAAACTGTGCCTGCAAGTGAACCCTGGAGTCAACAGCCTCTCATTGAGATCTATCCCAGCACCAATTACTTCCCAGCCAAGACACAAGTAGTTACAAAATATACAGCTGAAAAATAGTAACCTGTCTTCACCCAGGGGCTAGGCACATTAACTCATTCAGCAGAGCAGCAAGGGATCTCTGCCAGCTCAGCTCAGGCCACTCACCACAGACCCATTTCAGCTGCTCTGGAGGGTGCTCAGTTGAAAGCAAGAAGTTTTAATGGAAGCCCAACTCACATTTTGTTTTTTTTTAACCTCAGTTTTCTTGAATGGGAATCCAGCATTAAGCAGGACGCCTGCAAGCCACAAATTCTGCCACAGTGCTGACCAAGCTGATCTTGTAATTTGTTTTAACTTCCTCTTTCCATCTGCTGTTCACATCTCACATTGGAAGTACCAAGCCCCTTTGAGCAGGGAAGCCTTCTCTGCAAATTTTGTACCTAGCACAGTGGGAACCAGCTCAGAACTAGGTATTTTTAACTCAATTTCAATACAAATAAGTGATAACTACACACTTGACATGTTACGTGCATTCACTAAGTTAAATGGAACAGATGATTGCCAACTGCTAAGAAACTATTCAAATATCTTCTCAAAACCCCAGCAAAGGATTTGTTGTGTTTATGGAAAAATATCTTTTATAAATAATTTAAATGCATTTGTGGATTTCCTGCAATTTTTGGCTTTTTATTTGTATAAATACACAGTCACGAAAAACATAACTCATCTCTTCTGAAACAGCAATTTTTCCTTTCCTTACAAAAACTGGGACAAACAGCCAGCCTTAACCTAATTAAGAGCAGACATGGCCTCTGATGTCTTTTATTACAGTAATTGTAAAAGCTCTTAAAGCCAAACAAGCAGCAATGACAAGCATGGAAGCATGGGTTTGGGCTGTGCAAACAAGGGATGCAGTTACACAGATAAGTGCATGCAGAAATAGCTTACACAAGCATGTAATCATTTTATTAGGTTAAGCTGAATATTAAAGATTAAAGTGTATCTCAGATTTTAAGAGGCATTTATGTCTAGCATCAATAGAGAGAATTAATATTTACTGTTACGAACAGAAATGAGCAGAACTGGTGACCCTGTAGCCTGGAGGCCAAACAGTTTTATTTCTCAAGCTAATCCTGTGTCTTGATAATAAAACAGATTTGTCTGCTAAATTCCCTGTTCTTCCTGATACAGCTGAAGCTCCAAAGTAATTTCTCTTCCTTCAGTCCCTCCTGCAGGAGAAAGACCCTTGAGGAGGGGAAGGAGCAAAGGGGACAAAACTGTAACACTGACTTTTTGGAAAGTCCACACTGCAGAACTGGGGCAGAGTGTCAAACAGGAGAAAAAGTTCCAGTGGCCCAGGCCTGCTCTAGAGCTCCCAGAAGCCACAAGCAGTCCCCAGGGCAAACTGCAATCCCTACCTAAACTAAGTCAAGATGAGGACCCAGATCTGAGTTTTATATGAAGTCTCAGCAAAGCACCACTGGCTGGAAAAGGCAGAGCTCTTTTCCCTGAAAGGCATCATCAGAGCAAGGCAATTAACCTATTTGCCCCTTTTTCCCAGCCTAGAAACAGGGGAAGAAGAGGGAATTGCTCCCTTGTTCATGAGGTATTAGCTGACTTTTGGTAAAACAGCTTCTAGTCCCGTTGCTGCTCTCGTGGGAAGAAGAGATACATGGCAGCAGTGAAACAACACATTGAAATTAAAGCCAACTGAAAAGAAAATACTTACATGGCACAGACAGGCATGTACATGGGACACACACACTGTGCATTTACCTAATGATCCATGAGAAGCTGATGTCCCCAGGAACGTGTTTTCTGACTGGCTTAAGTGTCCCTGGGGCTGATGGAGGAAATGCGATGAGAGGCTGACCGGTGGAGAAGGAGAGGCGGAGTGAAAGGAGGCAGAGCTTCCAAGGGACCCAGGGATATTTACAGGAGCAGAACTTTGCAGCAAACTCCCACCTGGACAAAGAACACACAGAGAGGATGGCTATGTATGACCATGAGGTGTGAGCACAGGCAGGAGTTCAGAGCAGGAGGTGTCAGGTTCCCTTTCTCCTCCCTGAGCCCCTCGGGATTCCCTCCACTTCTCCTGAGGTTTCATTCCCAGCTCAGCCTTTAAGAGGAGCACTGAAGCTGCCATCCCATGACCCACTTAGGTTAAGACCCTCCACAGTTCAATGTGGTCAGAGGAACAAAAGGTTTTCTGAGCAGAGCTCGGTCCCTGTCAGTCTAGAGAAGATGAATTTGGTATCTGCTGAAATACTTTGTCATGAAAAACTCACTTCTAAAACATGTGCCTCTGCTTTTAATACTTCCAAACAACCTCTAGTGAGAGGACCACCATGCTGGGTGAGCTCATGATCTCAACCACTAAAAATCAGTGACTAGCTGCAATTACACATACCTGAGTGCCTGGATCTATCGGTAATAAAACCCCCAAATAAATAAAAGCCTAACCATAAAAGATAACAACTTCCCTTGCACCAGAAGTTGTTCTGCCTGCCATTCACACATTTAGGGAGATCTCAGCCCTGCTCTCTCCTCATCTATGTCCCTCCTTAGAAGGTGACCAGGTAACACCCAGGCCTGATGTGAAGAGAGGGAGAAGGGGAGGATCCCTGAGGCACTGCAGTGGGGAGCAGCAGCAGGGCTGGCAGCACACAGGGACAGTAAACCTCAGACAGGCCCTAATCTCTGGCAGGGAAGTGAAATGATATTCTTTCCACAGGTCCTTTCCTACCTCAATACAGCCCCAGGCAGTGCAGTTCCCTTGGAAACCTTCAGACAACCAGTTAGCTCCTGTTCAAACACCTGCTTTACACAGCAAGGGTAGCCAGAAACTACAACCACTTCCAAAAAAGTTGTGAGATATTTCTTTTTTCCCTGGATACCCATCAGAGACAGGCAGAAGAGGCCTTAGCCTACTTCCATGTATCAAAATGAGACAGACATTACAGGAAGCAAATCAGCAGACCATGATGACACTCTGACAGATGGATGGCATTACCAGGTCAGTGAGTTTCCTGTTACAGCTAGGGAGAGTTTTTCTGCTTAAGATGCAAATACTTTGGCCTATTTGAAATGCATCAGATGTCTTCTAGAGTCCACTTACACACTCAAAAAAAAAAATAAAAAAAAATCCAAACAACAAAAAAAGGAAAAAAAAAGAAAAAAAAAGAGAAAAAGAAAAAAAAAGGTGAAAAAAAAAAAGAAAAAAAATCAGGCAAGTCCCATTCAGTCTCAAGAAACATCCCCAAGACACCTGGGCCCAATGGCAACAACTCAGCTCTGCTAGTCAGTAAGGGCAAGCTCTCACTTCAAAGATGCTCAGGGGTTGCCAGAGTTTGTTGTAATTGCTGTTTTAACCAATGTAATTTTGGGACTGGTTTTAGAGCTTGGTTGGGCTGGCTCCACTGAGGTGACTGGGCAACACTGCTTGGCAGAAGATAAAGAAAGCTCTGTTGCTTTCATGTACCTATCATGATGCCACTCGTGTGGGGCACTGTGCTGCTGTCAAATGTCTTCTCCAGGGCAGCCACTCCGAATTCATTCAGGTCCAGGTCATCCAAGGCAGACTCTGCCAGACACAGAGGTACCAATTATGTTATAAAGGACCAACAACTTCAAGAGATAGGATGGCCCAAAGAGCCTACATGCAGAGGAGCCTGTGCTCACTACCTCTCAGGGCCCTGCTCTCCATCCTGTTCTCAGACTGTTTGGCAGAAGTGTCATGGGCAGCTTTTCAGTTCAGGTTCTTTAAACCTGACCTGTTTATTTTTGTCTTAAAAGTATTCCCAAATGGTATATGAAAACAAAAATGTGATGAATTAACAGCAGATCCCATAAGTCTTCCCCAAACTGCTCTTTTAAGTCTGTCCCTTATATACAGGAACACTGGCTTAATGGCATGTCTGGGTCTGGTTTGTGCTTTGTCCCTGCTTTCCTGAAAAGCCACTTGGAAAAGAAATACCAGGAGAAGGGAACACTTGAAAAACATCTCTGAGGTTCACATGTTGGGTAAAATAAAGCTTATTAATGCCTGAAACAGTTATATCTATTTGAACATGCCTCATCACTAATGATGATCAATATAATTCCATCCCACACAAGCCCACTCATTTCTATTATTATTTTTAACAAATTAGTGAGATCACCTCAGAAATGTTACATTTAATTAAAAAAAGGTAAAAAAAAAAGAAAAAAAAGGAAGAAGAAAAATAGGTGACCAAAAAGCCTGTGCCTATCTAAGAGTGACTCCACTCCCTGGGCTCTCCTGTTTTCCTTTCTCTTACAGCCTCTGTCCTACACTACAAAGGGCAAAGTCCTTACAATCCACCTGGTGGTAGCTCTGGCTATAAAATTGTCATTTGTAACTGAGGAAAATGCCCCTGTGATTTCCTGCCTAGTCCAAGACCTCTTTGTCACTTTGACAAAGCTAAAACTGAGGCCCTTTTACACCACGTGACATTCTGAGCGAGTGGCTCAGAGGCCTTCAGCTGGTCCCGTGGGTGAATTTCATCCAAAATGACCTGCAGGAAACATCAGATGTGTCACAGTCACAGAACAAGCTTCAGGCATCTGCCAGCACTGACAGACACGGAAAACTGGAGGTCACTGGAACACCCATGTTACTCCAAGTCTCATACCTGGCGATCCATGGCTGAGGAAACCCTATTTTCATAAGTGAAAAAGGCAAAGTTACCTATGACAGACTCAACGGTGTCACTGGTTGGGTAGAAGGGAAGGGCATTGGCATTCATGCCTGGAATGCTGCTGGTGCCGGCGGGGCTCGGGGGGGTTGCAGCCAGACTGGAGGTGATACTAGAGGAGATGCTGGAGGTCAGTGGGCTCCCCACTGGGAGAATGCCCAGGATGTCCTGAAACAAGAGTGTGAAAAGCCAAAGAGGTAGGAAATAAAACATCTTTCTACAACAACCCCTTCAGAAACGTGCCAAATGCCAGCAGCCAACCTGTTTCCTGCCTGCTTCCAACCTGACAGATGGCTACTGCTACCACTGGGCTGGGGGTGGGGAGAGATTAACAGCTTTTCTTTAATTTCTGTCGACTGTTCTCCATTCCATGTCACCCCCCCCTCACTCCCCAGTATTCTAAACATCTTTCAGGCTGCCCCAGAATTAACTCCTGTGACCCACAGGTTGCATGCAATCACAGCCATGGACCACACAATCACTCACTCAGCCTTAGTTCAGCACACGACTCAGAAGCTGATATT
Organism: Phainopepla nitens; assembly: GCA_013400175.1. Classification (NCBI taxonomy): domain Eukaryota; kingdom Metazoa; phylum Chordata; class Aves; order Passeriformes; family Bombycillidae; genus Phainopepla; species Phainopepla nitens. The sequence continues at coordinate 32,497 of VXBQ01001930.1, read as the reverse complement.
AAATTCCCTTTGCCAAATCCCTGAACTTAGATGACTCCAGAGATCCATTCCAGCTCAATTTTCTGTAATTTGAAGACTCTCTCCTGCACAGTCCAGCCCTATGAATCTACCCTGAATTCACTCAGGTCTAACTACTCACAAATAACACCTCCAGCAAACCATGCTGTCTTCATAAAGTAATCCCTCCAGCTGAGCATCCCTAATGGTGTCTGGACTGTTATTTACTCCCTGCAGAGCTGTCTGGATCCACAGATTTCTCTGTGGTGCTGGAAGCCCTGAGCTGGGCTCAGAGCCCTGCCAGCAGTTCCATACCTGTTTGGGTTGTAACAAAGGTTGCTCCTGGCTCCTGTGTTCCAGGGAGTGGGACTTCATTTTTGCTTGCTGCAGTAAAGAAACAAAACAAAAGATAAGCAGAGGGATTATTTAGCAAAATTAAAAATGGCTGGCTGCTGGCTTTGGAGAGGCCATGGGAAACACAGTCCACTCCTCTCTTGGGCTGCTCAAGGCACTGGAGAATTTGGAAAAGAGGAAAAGCACAGCAAACTGAAAACATTCCAAGTAATTTGCTTTCTGTATACAAAGACATCACCCCTAGAGTTATGCAGAGACTTGTCACAGTGACATTTGCCTTTAATGCTGCTGTAAGACCCTTGCTAACACAAAGCACATCCTAAAAAACAAGATCAAAACCAAATTATTTTGCCTTGCTGCAACTAACTCATCAGCCCTACTAGCATCTAACACCCAGAAAGGGCCAGAAATGGTGGGAGGCACACTGCATTGTTAAATTATGCAAATATTTTTCAGTTTGGGGAAGATAAAGTATGTAGATTATGTTTTCCCTCAAACTTTTCCAGCTCCCAGCTAGGCTTGCTAAGTAAAACACAGTGATAACTAACCAATTTTCAAAGCAACATCATCAAATAAACTTTACAAAAAATCCTCCCCTCATCCACTAACATAAGAGCTCAAAGGTAGAAAACCTAAGTGAGGCCATGGCTGTATGGAATTGCAAAACTGCATGAATGCCAATAGACAATTAGAATTCCACTATCCAGGCTAAAAATTCAGCTTAAGGTGCTTCCAGCATTATATCCTTAATGGATATCAACTCTCTTGCCTTGCAACATCAGTCAGATTCAGTTGGGAAGTGGCCTCAGGAGCCTGCCAGCGTGTAACAGTCTGTCTGCAGGCCTTGCCCCCTTCCTCCCGTGCTGTGACATGGCACAGGGAGATCAATCCCACCCTCTGGGCACAGACAGGCAGCAAAAAAGTGCTGGGAGTCAGCCATGCTCATTTACTCACTCCCCAACACCCCCACCTCCTCAGTGTGAAACATAGACACATTCCAGCCATAAAGCAAGCTGGATTTTTATCCCAAACTCAGGCAGGCATCATCTCTGCAGGAAACTGAGGCATGATGTGCAACAGCAGCACATGAGGCAACACCCTGAGCTGAAGTGACTTCTTGGCCTGAACATTCTCACGACAAAGATAAATGAATGCTGAAGAGGGGTGATGTAACCAGCCAGGCAAAAGAGCAGCAGCAGAATTCTTCCCTTGGTTTTACTTCATTAAATCATTTTCTCTGCTCAGCTCTATGCCCATGGGCAGACAGGGAGGTCAAAGCCTGGCAGACAGTTGGGAGGTGGACACAAAGATCCTCCTGCAGTGGGCACCGTTCTCTCACACCTCCCTGAACGTGTTCACAACGCAGGAGCCCACGATGGGCTGCTCTCCTTTGTGTGGGAGAGCTGTGCCCTGAGTGCCTCTGTGTGTGTCTGATAAGGCTCCTGCTGCATTATCCAGCACAGCCCTGCCCCGTGTGACACTCCTCTGAACACAAAATCTGCTATCTCAGACGTCAGCAGCTGAGGGGAGGGCACACACGCAGCCGTGCCCCCACTGAGAGGCTTCCTGCCAACGTGGGGAGCTGGCTCTGCTGCAGTTAAGTCTTACTGGAAGTGCCTTTTTTTTTTCTTTAAGGAGGAGAAAAGTGAACATATTTCCAAGTCAGCCTCAATTCCCACTGCCTGGAATTCACACAACACAAGGGAAAAATAGAGCAAACAAAATGTCACCACTAAGCCAGTCTCCTTTAGCTCTGAATAACATTAGAAAAGGCACACATGGAGACAGACAGTCAAAGGACAGGCTGAAATTCTCCAGCTCTCTCTGCTGCAGTCAGGGAAGAGAACAAGGGACATAAATTATGAGTGAAACTAAATGTTTTCTGACCAGCATGGAATAAACCTACTGTGCTGTGTGTCAAGACTTGGGAACACCTCCTGGCCGTGGCATTCAAGTCCTTCCAGTGCAACCAGCATTTTTCCAGCTTGCTAAATCTTCTGGGACTTGGGAAAAGTATTTTTAGCTTTAACTGCTGGCTCAGCCTTACCATAAACTATGTGGAATCTATTAAGACAGAAGGTGCATTTTTCATTCTAATAAGTTAGAAACTATTTGTACCAATTCTACAGGGGGAAAATGACAAGTCTATTGCAGAACTCAGCCAGAGTGTCTCCTCTGACATTTTCATACGGGAGCTGCCAAAGTTAAATGCCTCATTATTGGTGTAATTTACAGGTATTTGAGAATCTCTGGTGCCCACTGCAGCCAAAGGGAATTGCAGAATTTAAACGGGAAGTAGAATTTAAAAAGTAAGTAATTATAGATTAAAGTAAAATTAAATCAGCACACTTATGAGACACCTAATTTTGTCTGTAGAAGCCTAGCATAAGACAACTGTGGTTACTTCTGTCTATACCTTAATAGCTATTTATTCCCATTTAACACAGGTTTTGCTTAATTAAACCCCCATAATTAAGCAGTTACATGAATACAGTATCTTTGTAGCACAGATCTGACTTCAGATACAAATGCTCATCATCTGGCCCTCCTTTTAGAAGTCCTATTCATGCTCCATCCCCTTTCTCCTTGGCTTAGGCTTGCTGCCCATTTTCTCCAAAGCAGGGCCTCCTTGGCACCTTGCCTCTGCTGGCAGCAGACAGGGGTTCTCTCAGTCCTTCAGCTCTGGGTTCACTCCTCCTTTGCAGCAGAGGCCACAGAGAACGAGGACATGTTTTCTCTTTTGTTTCTAAACAACTGTTACAAGCTGCTGTGCCTGCAAGAAGTGCCAGGATCACAGCATGCTCTGCTCTTTACCCCCAAAGATGTGTTGCATCAATTTGCAGTTTCCTAAGGCACATCCCCCTTAAGCCAGACAAAGGGAGCATTGATAGGAGAGCACACATGCATATAGCTTAATCTGGATTTGTCACTGCATCATTTTAATTAGACTAAACAGTGCTCAAGACTGGCCCTACTGCAAAGCTTGGCCATATTTTCCCAAAGCCATAAAAATAAATAAAACCCATGGAGTCTGCTTCTAAATTCAACTGCTTTATGCAAGACCTCGTCTGGACAGGATATTTCCACAGCTCTCTCACAGCAGTACAGGCTCATTAAGACTGACTTCTTTAATGTCACAAACCAAAGTTAAAACATGGTCAGGCTGAAAGCAGCACTTCTTGTCCTCTCTGTTCTCAGGCAACACAGACCTGGTATTCTTATCCCTTTTTATACTCTTGTCCAAAAGAATTTGTTGGAGATACTTTTGCAGGCATCTCTTCATACAAGTAGCTATTCCTCTCCCCCTCTAAATCAAGAAAAAAATTACAAACACAGTGAGACATATAAACTGAAATAAAACCCCAAGCTCTGGGTTGGGCTCGGGTTGGAAGGGGTGGTGCAGAGAAACTACTAATTGTAACATCAAGAAAGGAAATTCACAGCAAGAAGCTGACTGTGGAAAAACTCATGTGTGGCAAAAGAGCTGGAAGAGACTGTTCCAGGGCTAGGGAGCAGCATGAATAAGGCATGACACCAGGAAGAAGACTGAGGAAGCAGCAAGGCAAGACTGGGATATCCAAAAGGGATAATAGGGAATGTCATTAAGAGATGTGGGTTGGGTAGTATTCAGAGGGCTCTTCAAATAAGAATGAGGAATTCTAATTTAATACAGAAGCCACAGGAGAGAGTCAAGGATCAGAATGATGCTGCCACAGAAGCAAAAGACAACTAATGTGACATCTTTAACACACCAGAGGAATGGTGAACAGAGGACAAACCAAGTCATGGAGATCAAGGTAAGAGTTTAGAGTGGGAAGACAGAAGGAAGGATGAGTTTCCATGAGACAATACAGCAAAAGACAGCAACTCTTGGCAAGGACCTAAACATGGAAAAAGAAAGAGCAAGAAGTGATGTGGGAAGCTACCAGGGTACAACACAAGACGGAAGTTGAGAGGGGTCAGGAAAACAAGCAGCAGCTCAATTTCTACTGACTGGGTGTGTGATGGCAGCAAGGGAGACGAGACCAGATGTGAGATGAAAGAGGCTGGAAGGGAGGCTGAAACCAAGAGCAGAGATCCAGAAACTGCTCCTATGAGAACAGTGCTTTCCCACTTTTGTTCCATCAGAAACAAAACCCCATTCAAGCTAGACTGGGCAATTTCTCATTCTTTCTCATCCCCCCCAACTCTTCCAGCCAATATTCCCCACTAACCTGGCATTTGAAACTCTTCAAATACTCGGCCCCCACCTGATCTTCTCGCTCAAACCCCGGTGCTTTCTTGTAGCTGCCGGCTGCTGAGACTGAGTCTGGAGGAAAACCAATGCTCTCCAAGCTGTGGGGCTTCCCAATGGCACCAGGAGGAGACCCACATATATTAGATGGGCTTCCAAGACTGCTGTTCCTACAAAGAATCTAACAGAGGGAACAAGTGTCAGGAAAGTACAGCCAGACAGCAGGAACTGCTCAGAGAGAGGCATCCATGGAAGTGCTCAATCACGTCACTGTTGGTAGATCCATTACACTGACAGCCAACACAACCATACAAGCTTCCATTTAAAAAAACAGGAAAAAAGCTCCACTGAATTTACACAGTCCCACAATTATGGTTTTATCATTGTTACTTTGGAGTGCAGTCTTGTCAAATGTAACCTACACCTCTAGTGACATTTATTATTTCTGAGGCCTCAGAGGTGACTGATCAGGCTCCCAACATGACCAGAACACTCTTCTCTTTCCTTAGGCTACAGTGGGTCCTGTCTGACTCTGGGTGGTGGTATGGAACCTGGAAAGGTGCTGTGGCAGTCATAACAATCAGGCATATCTGAGCTACATGTAATAGTGTATATTTTGCTTTCCAGTTGGAAATCTCCAAGTTTTAATGCAGACACAAGTCAGGTATCAACAGCTGCATTAAAAAACCCAATGATTTCCAATACTTCCATTCTTTGGACTTATACCAGGGATCACAATCACATGCAACAAGGCTAGTTTTGCACTGTAGATGAAGCCACAGACAGCAGCAAAGGAAGTTGAGTTTTAGAGGATGTGTCCACTTGGATGAATGCAAATATCCCATTTCTCTGGGACAAGAAATGATTTGCCTCCACTGACAAGCATGACTGTGCTTCAGACATCACAGATTGAAATGTGGCACAGTCTGGGCTGGCAACAGGAATAAAAAAAAAAAGGAGCAGCCTACAATGTTTTTATTTTATTTTTATACAGACATTCTGCTGTCCACGCTTCCCTACAGTCACAAAGATAACTACTCACTGTGGTGGAGGTGGGGCTAGTTGGCAGAGTTCCTGATTTATTCCACACCTACAGTACAAATACAAAACAGAACAGGCCACGTGAGGCTGGCTGCTACAGGGACCTTTTTCTCTGATTAATTCATCATGTAAAATGATCACCAGCAAAGCCATATTTGTTTGCAAGCTACATGCAGATGCCCTGTGGAGTGATGAAGTCATAGACAGACATGTGTTGCCATTTGGCACATATCCAAGGATTAGGAAAGACTGCTTAAAAGACTAAGAGCTTGAGACAGACAAGACCTAAACAGCCTAAAAGATATCTTCAACTGCCCTGCAGTTTTCAGAGAATTTAAACTATACCTTCATAAGATGGAGGGGTTTTGGTTTTTATTGCTTTCCAGTGTTTTATTTAGTAAGAGACAATATATACCCAAACTTTTCAAGATCTCTTTGGAATTCTACCTGCAATCCAATTTAGGACAACTATAAACTGCTAGGTTGGCTCAAACACAGCTTTGCTTTTCAAAAACAGGGAATGAAATAAAGCAGAGGTCCTAGATGAGTTCACCTCAGTCTGACCAATTTCAAATGAGTTAAATTCATGTCATTGTACCTTCTCAAAATCTCAGCCAACCGTTTGAAAAAGTTACACACCTTATCAAGTGCAGTACAAACATGAAAGACTTAACAAAAAAAAAAGAGAAAATTAAAAGCTAAGTTAAAATGTAGTCTAGCATTCCATGGGTTTATAAGTTGACTCTGAGTATCTGCTCAGCACTTAGACATCTCCTTTCCTGTATGGACAACTACCAGCAATCTGGGGCATTACTGAAACATATCCCAGAGTTTAGCTATCTCCAGAAGTACAAGAGGGAGGGAACTAAGGATATCCTATAATGCCACACACAGTATGCACAGGCTAAGGCTCTGAGATTACATATGTAAACAAACTCAATTGTAGTTATGTACTTTAGAGGCTGTTGGCTCACAGTCTTTAATTATAGGTCTTGGAAGCTAAGCCCAATATGTACCTCCAGACAGGAAGGAGTTGGACCTCATGTGCGGATGTATTCCACTTTCCTGAAAGTACATCAACAAACCCTGCACAGAAAGGAAGGCCTGGAATTTTTATAGGTGAGAGGACAATACTAAAGCCACTGAGTGTATTTTCCAAAAAAAACAGATCCCCCCTAAAAAGTGTGGAGCAGAGAACTAAAAAATAAAATCTCATATCCTCTGGGCTTTTGGATACTTTTCCTGAGAGAAAGAAGAGTGACTCAGAGAAACACAGATTTGCACAAGATGGACAAGGCTTCTCCACAGGGCTACATACATTGCTAAGGTCTGGGGCATGAGGACTGGAAGGGCTGACTGGAACAGAGTCCCCAGCTGCTGAGGGCATGTACATCACTGGTGCTGTCTGGGTGGGGCTGGACACGGCCGAGGATTGCTGTAAATCTTCACTGAGCGCGGGCTCTGCGGGAGACAAAGCACAGGGAACACCACTCAAAGCTGGGACACTGAGCACAAGACATTCAGGAACAAGAGAACTCAGATATTCCTGAGAGAAAAAAACACTCCACAAGCACCTACTTATAAATACAGAAGTAAGGAGAAACCTTATTTGGCTTATTTGCTTATATAATATTCCTCACGTTTTTACTGTCGTCACACACACACCTTGCTGCTCTTTAGCTCATTAATGCTGCTCCAAAATTATCTTCCCTGGATGAATTGTGTGTTATTCATTCAGCTCTCTTGAACTAAGCAGAGTTTCCTTCTTTGCTTGGCACAAAGTTGATGGGTGCATTATAATTAGCTGAGGGAGTTAAAGTTTCCATCTGTGCTCAGTAGAAATCATTACAAAAGAAAAGTGGCACTGGTTTGGAAGGCAGAGATGCTGTAGATTTGTAGGATTTACATCTAACACTCAGCATCTTCCCAAAAATTATAGAACTGACACTACATCTGTATTTCAATATCCTCAAAATGCTGGTTTTTGCTATTAATCAGTAAAACTCAGGTTAAGAGCAGATATAATAAATGGTCTCCTGTTATTTTAATTGCATTAGGCCTGTTCTTGTTGACCTTGTAGGAAGGACTAAAAGATACAAATCCATAAGACAGCACAAGAGATAACCAAGCTGGAATAACCTAAGTAACACAGAATGTTACTCTAAGTAATAGAGTATCAAGTGTATTAATCTTATTAGAAATAGAGAATCCCTAAACAAAAATACTATATTATACCCAAGGAAGTTTGCTAAACACTGTTCCTTTATCAAGATTTCATTTTCTAAAGCTTGCTGGATCCCACTGTATAGCTGCACTGCTGTGTTTTGGGCCATTACAGCCCACAGCTCCAGCTATAATTACTGCTTGTCAACAAGGCTTCCTATAAAAGGAACTGCATAACCTGTAGGGAATTTACTCTCCCCATTCCTTGTCAAAGGCAGCAATTACTAATTCCCTCATTTACAAAGGATAATCAAATAACAAAGAGATTTTCTCAAGGCCATGTAGTGAGTCAGGATCAGAACAAATCTAGTGAGTAACCTGCTCTAATTGTTGCAAATTCAGCAGTGAGATTGCAGAGCAGCAACCGAGCAGGAGCCTTAGGACAGGAACTAACCATTATTTATGAATGTTAGGACCACCTGCAGGTAGAACTTCCACAACCAAAACTGCATCACTACTTTACAGTTGATTGAAGTGAGGATTGAAATAATGCCCTATAAGTCAGGGAGCTATTGAGAAAAGAGGATTTGAGATAAAGCAGTAAAAAAAAAGCTGCATATTTTTCTTCTCCAACCTGACTTAAAGACTTAAACTCTAAGTAAAACTTCATAAAGAGTAAAATAGCTTTTTTTAAAAAATGGATCAATAAATTCTACAGTCAACAATTTTATCTTCAGCTTTTTAAAATATGACACTTGGCAATTTAGCTAGGTACAGTTCATCCATGTACAGAAGAGAAGCAGCTTTCTCCACTCCCATCCTCCTGAACTGACACCCAGGAACTGAGCAGGAGAGAGGGAACAGAGGGAGATCCTTCAAGAGACAGTGGAGTGAGAGCTAAAGGCTGAGTCCTACAGACCACCTACTGCCTCCAGCTCTGCCAACACCTCCCACAGCAGCACACAGTTTTATAGAAATCAAAGTTAACCCCTCTCAGAAGCTTTAGTTTTGCAGCTCTACATTTAAACTCTCTTGGTCAGAAGCTTTCCACAGCTCAAACATCCAGGGAAGATGAGAGAAGTGGTGCACGTACGTTCTACGTGTGCAAAGGCACAGAAGGGTCCTCGGGGACAGCTGCCAGACTGCTGCATATCATTGCATTTGGTGGATTTGTAGATCTAAGGATGGGAAAAATAAAAAAAAAAACAAAAAAAAAGAAAAAAAAAGATAAAAAAAAGAAAAAAAAAGAACAGTGACCACCAGATACCAGGTACAGAAGTACTATGAAGAAATTCAACAGCAAGGTAGGGACACAGATAAGAGATGCAAAGACCAGCAGAGCTCAGGGTGACCATTTCAGTGCTTTGCTTCAAAGAAAGGAAAACCCACTATAGTTCTGGAAACACCAAAATATGCCCATGACAGCTAGAGCTCACCCAGAGACCAACCCACCACACACCAGCTCACCCAAAGGTCACCATCTGCCATGGAGTCCCTCAGACTCACTGGAAGCTCCATGGACATTATAAATGGCAAAAGGTAGGAAACAGCTGACAGATGACAGCACAGAAAGTTGCAGCCACATGTTTGCAAGGAAAATAACAAACCATTGACAAGGACTGTAGCAAATGGATTATTCCCTTTCCCCCCAGTTTGACAGGCGGTGACAATGGTTACTGTGCAGATACGGGCCCCACAAAGCTTTTCAACACTGTAACATGAAGCAGACTACGAAAAGGTCTTAATTACACTTTCTGTAAGGATACTGGAATGCTCTGGGCATGCTCACAGCTAAGAGCTTGGTGGTGTTTAGTGCTATCAACATGAAGCACCAACTCTTAGTCAAGGAAACAGATGCTGTTTGCTCACATGCAGACCCACATCGTGCTTTCCAAAGAACCCTCATACCTGAGACTGCTTCTATAACTGAGTTTTGCCCCACTTTTCTTACCTCCTCCCACACAGCCTATCCTGTAAGGCAGCTGAATTGCAGCTTACTCCCAACATGCAGCTTCTCTGTATCCCAGGACCACACTACAAGCAGCCCACATCCTCTCCCACCCAGCACAGTCATTTATCTTGTAAGACTGGAATGTTTTTGCTTTTCTAAGTGGAGTGAGGAGGTTACTGTACCTCTGGATGGAACTGCTGCTCTGTGCGAGTGTGGCAGTACTGGCAGGAGTCTCCATTTTCACACTTACTGGGATCTCCCCACTCGTCCCCGTGTTTCACACTGGGACACGGCGAGGATCTGTGGAAATAAGGCAGCAGGAGAAGGTGTCAGACTGACAGACAATTACTTTGGGCAGGTGGAGGGAGGTGACTCGCCCGCTCTGATCCACTCCTGGAGGACTGCATCCAGCTCTGGGTCCCCCAGCATCAGAAGGATGTGGACCTGCTGGAGCAAGTCCAGAGAGAGCCAAAAAGGTGCTCTGAGGGTCCCTCTGCTCTAGAGCCAGGCTGGGAGCACTGGGGGTGTTCAGCCTGGAGGACAGAAGGCTCCAGGGAGAGCTCAGAGCCCCTGCCAGGGCCTAAACGGGCTCCAGGAGAGCTGGAGAGGGACTGGGGACAAGGGCCTGGAGTGCCAGGACAAGGGGGAATGGTTTTAAATAGAAAGAGAATAGGTTTAGATCAAATACAAGGGAGAAATTCTTCCCTGTGAGGGTGGTAAGGACCTGGCAAAGGTTGCCCAGAGAAGCCCCTGGATTCCTGGAACTGTTCAAAGCCAGGCTGGATGGGGCTTGGAGCAACCTGGGCTAGTGGAACGTGTCTTTGGCCAGGTTTGGCTGCCCACCCTCAGCTGTACAATCTGCTTGGCTGCTGCTTCCCCAGCCCTCACCCAGCTGCTATTGCATCTTTTCCCCCTTCTTCCAATTTCCCAATGAAAAAAACATGGCTTAGCTCTCTACTTGAAACGAAATACAACTTGAACCAGCATAACAATATTAGCAGCTGATGTGATTAGTGTCAGAGATGCTGGGTCTGGTTTCTGTTTTGGAACTGCACCTTCATAGAAAGCTAAGAAGTTAATTGGCTAATCCTAAAACACATAATACCCTTACAGCAGTATGTTTCCAGGTTTATAGTGTGGCCATGTGGAAAAGAGGCTGAGTCAGGTCACTGGGGAAAAGGCAAGTCCGTTTTCTTTCTCCCAGCCAAGAACAGTTCCTTTTCCCAGATCTGAATTTTTGCCGTGACCTACTTCCCCTGCTCTTTATGCTCTTAACCATTCCCTCAAACAACAGCAGAGGGAAGCAGATAGCAGCACCAGCACAGCCACATCAGCTGGGGTGGGGAAAACACAGGAATGAGTGGAGAGCAGCAGAGAAGCTTTCACTTCTTCCCTTCCCAAAGGGCCCAGAGAGGGGCAAAAAACACATAGCTGCTGCCTGAAGACTGCCCTAGTGGTGCTCTTTCTCCTTAAAGTGTTGAGATTAACATTCCTTTGATTGTTGCCTGTTTAGTTTTTTTTTAAATATGGAATTTCAGTGCCAATTCAAAAATTTCTGTGAATGTTGGGGGTGGGGAAGAGAAGTGAGAACATCCCTGGTATTTTCTCTCCTGGCTCTCTGGTCTGCTCCTATGTTTTTCAAAAAGGAACTAAGGAAAAGCCCCACTGAGACCACAACAAAAGCTCTGTTGTGTTGGAGGAAATGAGGGCCTATAATTTGGATGAAATGCGTTCAGGGAGACACAGCATGCTGAAAAATCCAGCGACAGCTGAGTGACAGAACACCCTGGTGCCTCAAAAGCAGAGCCTTTAGCAGCTGGTTAGGAATGCATGTCCAGCTACAGTCCCTCCTCATGATCCCCATCACCAGGCACACACAACAAGCAGCCTGACGATTCTGAATCCTTTACCAAGAACACTCTGTTGTGTGAGCTTGTTTCTAGATGGGGATTAAAACTTTCTTTTGTTTTGTCTTCCCTGCACTGCTTTCTAAAGCAGAGGTTTATGTGGTAAGGGAAAATCAGATACAGGTTCTCTTTGCTATAAAATCAGAGTTGTAACATGATTTAACAATTCATTTATTAGGTACTGGTTACTATATACAGGAAAACTCCTTGTTTAGTTTGTTATCTCTCTGCTAGGAATAAATAACAGTCCATCATACCTCTCAGTACATGGCTTGGAGATACACTAAAAACAACTATCTAGTGGTCAAAATCCTGTCTCCTGCACCACAGATTTCCAATATACTGCACCACTCAGCTGGGAAGTACAATATCCAGGACCACAGTACCTGTATTTGTGTTTTCTTGGACTTCTTCTTCTGTCTTTGCTATTGTGGTAGTAGGGACAGGCATAACCCTGGCGACAGAGCCTGGGGGGTTTCTTACACTGCTCTGTCTTGTAATTTCCCAACACATATGTTGTATCTGCAAAAAAACCCCAATGAGTCAAGAGACATGACCACAATCCATATTTACTACAGAAAAGTTTTAGACAGGAGCAGGCACTCCACAGAGACCAAACTTACCCAGCCCCACTCAGTGACACTCACCTTGCCACCGTGGCTCCTCACTGAGTATTTTCTCTATCATGGCATGGCTGGCAGCGACTGCAGACTGACCCTCAATGCCTCCTTCAGATGTTGTCTGACCATTCTGTAAAGCTTCCATTGCCTGAAGCTCTCTTCAGGGACAGAGTTAAATGAATAAACAGACTGAGCAGAGGAAGAGTCAGATAAATGGGTATAAAAACTGACATACTGGAGCATTTGCTAAGTGGGTGCATTTCAGCCATGCATGTTTTGTCAGAACATCTTTAGCTGAACAGCAACTGCAATAAAAATAAGTCTTAATTCCCTGGGAATTCCAGATGCACTGCTTTGACCCCCTCCATCAGATTCCAAAGCGTGACCCCTTCCCCGATTTTGAGAAGCCTCCCTGGAGGTTTTTTACATTTGCCTTATTAGGCAGGGATATCTCGCCATCACCTCATCTCAGGCTGAAGCGTCCTTCAATCATCTCACTTTTCATTTGAGTACAGAAATTACCTTTTCCATCATCTCCTTTTTCATTTGGGTACAGAAATGACCCTTTCCCCAGGAGCCCCAAGCTCTACTGACCTGATGTCATACACGGGTGAGCGCAGGTCGTGGGGCCCGTGAGCAAAGGCGCAGTGCACTCCGTTCTTGGTGCAGTTTCCCTTGGAGTCTGTCTCATGGATGCAGATTCCAGTTTTGTAGTAGCGCAAGTGATACCTCCTCTCTGTGTCTCCAGTAGTTCTATGCAAGAAGGGACACCTGAGGAAGGAAGGAGGGGAGGAACAGACAATGTTTAGTCACACAGGTGAGGGATTCAACTACCAGGAGACACTTTGCTGAGAGAAGATGCTGCAGTTGACACCATCTCTGCTAACTCTGCTCCTTCTCTTATGCTGTGCCTTCCAATACTTCAGAGAACTCCCAAACCTGTTCACTACAAAGGATGTAAGAGCTTCCCTCTCTAAAAAAATCTGGATTATTAATCCAGCAGCACCTTATTATTCTGGACGAGTGGCTGCCAGGGATCTAGAAAAAAGCAAGGATGTAGGACAAGGAAGGACAACTAAAAAACTACCATTTTAACTTGTTTTGTTTCCCCTTTTAGGCAGAAAAACAATCTAAATTGAGAAGTAAATCAGAAATATAACAAGATGGAATGGGCAAAGTTCAGATATTGCAGCATCAAGGTAAAAATACAAATGAGCAAAGGTTCCTAGATGACAATGGCTTTCATTCACTGAGTTTGAGCCACGTATCAATCAGTGATCTAAAAGCCAAAGCCCACAAACATCCCATTTCCAGTTCCTTCCAGATCTCTTCTAGCAAGGAAAAAAGTATTGAAACTGAAGTCTCAGGCCTGAGGGACTATTCCATTCTGTTGGAGTCATAAAAACTTAATCAACTTAAAAAATAAAAATAAAAAAAAAAAGTTTTGCCAATAAATAGCATTTTTGTATGTTTATACTGGCACCACTAAAGGGAACTGAAATTCCATCTTTTTACAGCATCTCTCTATAAAACACTTTCCATATTTGACCACAGTTTGGCTACACTATTTATCCCATATCTGTCACATGGCTAAAGTTATATTACCGGGTTAACCCCTTAATTGCTGGGGTCTGCCACACACACAGCAGAAAGATTTGTGGTTTTGCCCCAGTTAAATCTACTGCAGTCACGGGAGGAGAGCACTCAAAAAACCTAAACTTTTCCTCATGCTGCCTTATTCTGGGTACCTCTCAGCTCTCTACTGGCTTCTTAAAAGTTCAGAAAGACAAAATAAACTGATATGAGTTTAAAAGTTGGGACAGATAACTCAGGGGGCAGACTGGAGGACAAAGTTCCTCCTCTTTCTTCAATCTGTGAAACACTAAGTTACCATGCTAGTGAACAAGAATGAGAGTCAGGGACTTAAGGAACAGAGTGTGTCCGAAGTCATTTGTCTCACTGAGCTGCTTTTCACACCTCAGCTTTGCTGAAGATGCTGAAGCTCACGAGCACAATGAGTTCCCAAGAGCTGAATTCCCATCTCAGTCACCCTCAGCAGGCCTGGAGCACAAGGGCTGCCATTCCAGATTTTACATCTGGTCTCATGTTACGTATGTGACAAAGCTGCTTTACTGCTGACTTGCCTCACCTCTGCGAGAACCAGCTGGAATCATCACCTGGCCTGATCCCAAAAGCCTAATGCCTGAAAAGCAGGGTGCAGCCTTTACTCACTCATCTCCTTCCGGGCAGATTCCCGTGGTCTCGTCATACTTGGTGCAGTAGATGTCAGGGCTGTAGTTGAAGGTGCCGTCGCGGCGGCGGATGGACCTGCGCCGGCGCTGGTTGACAAAGTGCCAGTGGAAGCAGGTGTAGGGCCGGTGCTGAGTGCACTTGTGCTGCACGAAGAGCGGGCACTGCTCCGTGCGGAACTCCTTCAGGTACCTGCGGGAAGCGCGGCGTGAGCGCCGGGATCCGGCGGGGCCGGGATCCGGCGGGGCCGGGATGCAGCCGCCCGCAGAGCCGTGCCCAGCGGGGCCGGGATTGCTGCCCTCCCCACGCCCTCCCTGCTCCCCCTCCCGGGATGGAGGCTGCGAGCTGCCGGTGTTGGTAATGGCAAGATATCCATTACACACAGGAATGTAACAAGAGCTGAAATCGCTTTCTGTCGGGATGGTTTTGAAGAGGCTTTTCGTGAGCTTAGGAAACAGTTTGTGAGAAAACAGAACTCTTAAGTACCTTTCTGTCCCTTTCTAAATCTGTGACCTATCTGCACAAAAAGGGGTTTCCCTTCTACACAGTCAGTTTAAAAAAAACAAACAGAAAAAACCCCCAAACAGAATACACTTCTTTGAGCCACATTTAAAGCTTCAAACTACTGAGAAAGAAAGATTTTTAAAAGACTCATTCATGCCTTGTCCTCCTGGTTTAGCTCTGCTTTGTCAGTACATGGTCAATTATGAAGTAAAAATTAACCAATTTCTCTCTTGCAGTCATTTGAATTCTGGGCTCAGTCTTGAAAAGTGGGATAACTATCCTCAAACTCCCACATGTTTATGTTGCTTTAATTTTAATATGTAATTCCCTGAAAGTACACAGCTTCTTTTATCCTGAGAACTAAAGAAGTCACAAGCTTTTATTTGTGACACTAATAACAGTCTCTAAACCCAGATTGTAGAGGATTACAAAATGGTTTAGATCAACATAATGATCTGACTGTGATCTGTGTGTAGGTGCTTACAAAATCCACGCTGCTGAAACCAACAGGCTGCCCTGTATTTACAGGGAACATCCAAACAGCTCCAGGAGCTCAGAACCGAATCCTAAGAGGTTCAGAGACACATCCAGGAACAAGGCAGAAAACCCACAGCATTCTGGTCTCTTATGTTTAGAGGTCAGTGTAAACAGCGAGGACCAAGATTTGTAGGTCAAAAAAAAAATACGAGTATTGTGCTGGAAGCAACAGGGTGATATAACAGCAGATTCAGACTCATTTTAAACTGCGTATGTACTCCGAGGCAACACAAAGGAGTGCAGGAATTCATTCCCATGTCAGACAGTCTTTATCTCCTGTTTCTAAATAAATGGAAAGATGCCTGATGCCCAAAGACGTATTTACAGATAATATCACAGTGCTAGGCTCATTCTGAAAGCAACATCTGTAAATAAAGCCTCCTTTCCTCTTCACCCTGGCTGAGGAGAAAGCCTCAGGAAAATGCACAGATTCAACCAAAGTGGTTTTATTTGTTCGCTATGAAGAGACAGTATCAGTGGCAAGAGCTTTCCTACACTGGATTTTGCAAGCATGAAAGGATAAAAGCTCTTCCTCTTCTTCAACCTCTAAATACGTGAGATTTGCAGGTTCCACTGCCTACGATCTGCGAATGCCTGGGGCTGGAAGCCTCTGCAGCCGGCTGTAAGCCCTTCTCTACCCAAGCCCATCTGTCCCCTGCAATCCAGAGTGGCTGGAACAGTATCTGCACTGGGGCCCAAGGTTCAACAGCAGAAAAACCAGAGCCAGCTGCAGAACCAGGTCTGCTTGGCGTAGGTGAGGGCCAACAACATCACTTTGCTCCTTTTGCCTTTAAAAATCTGGCTCCATTCAAATGGAGATGCCTACTTCAGCCACATCAGCAATTCATCTGGAAACTGAAAGCTGTGGTAAATTCATCCATTCTCCAAAAGCTTTCTAAGTTGTTGGACCAAGTAGTTGTAGAAGGTGGAATTGCACAGATTATTTTATCTTATCACCGCACTAGGAAGACTTGGAACAAAAGCGACTGCAACAACATTTTGGTTAGAAAGTGAATTAAGTAACCTTAAGCAGGAAGATGCTGTCCACAGACGATACAATCACCAACCAGTCGTTTCCACTTACACATCTCCACGTACACCTTAGAGACACGAGATTGGTGTTACTCCCATTTTACACATGGACAAACAGCAGCACAGCTGGCTCTGAGCCCAGCCGGTATCACACAGCAATCGGAATCCCAGACAGAAACCAAGGGCATTTTAACTCCTCCATCCTCACCCAGGGCTGGGCTTAAGCTCAAGAACAGCACTCTGAACCTCCTCAGTGCTCAGGAAACTAAGAGGAAGCACCAGGCTTACACAACCTGGGTATGGAGCCCAGCACTCCTCACTTGCGATAGGCCCAAATGAAACACTTCAAAATCATTCAGTTTAACAGCTCCACAATCAGCTGAGCTGAAGCTGCTTCCCTTCAGCAGGGAAATTTAAAAACCTACTCACTGACTAGGGATTTTGATCTCTAGTGTCTCAATTGTTGCTGAAGAGTATTTGAAAATTAATTGCATTTCATGATTGGCTAAACTCCCCGGAGAAACATTTATTGTAATGTTAACGAGAGATAATTACTTAAGTAAATGGTTCACCTGAAAAGTGTTTAACACCTAACTGCTTCATCAGAAAGTCGTTCTTTAACGGGTCTCTATTAAATAAATGATGTCTCACTCTTCATTTCAAAGCAAGTCCTGCAAACAGGTACCACAGAGCTCCACAGACATTAAATGCACACAGTCTCCTCTGCAACAGACCCAGCTGAGGGAAGGAGAGTCGTCACATTAACTCAGTCATTTCAAGCCTTTCAATCACTGCTTTAGGTTTTCCTTTCTTCCAAGCCACTACAACGTTTTAAATCACCCTCCTCCACAATAGCCTGAATGGTAAATTGCCTTACAGCCCTTTATTTTCTTGATCCATGAAGTGAGTTTTGGCTCCTCTGGGAGAATACAGACCACTCAACCAGCCACTTTGTATTAAAATATATAAAAGCCTCTAACCCACGTGTGTTTTGGGAACACAGAGAGGATACAGAGCCTGCACCACTGCAATGAGATGTCTCACAAAGCAGAAAGCCATTAATATTTCAGAAGCCTCTTTGCAAAGGCTCTAAACAAAACGCAGAGAACACTGTCATGACAGATCCTTCTGGTGTCAATGGTCTCTGTAATTTTTTTTCTTTTTTCCAGAACAGCTGAAAAAAGGAATTTCGGAACGACCCTCGAAGCTGAAAACACGTTGATGACTGGTACACATTTCACAGCATGTCAGCCAAACGCTGTGTCTGTACAGGAAGAGGAAATCCAGCAACGATAACTTGCATTTCTCAACTCCTCTCAGGAAACCCTACAGCCCTCACTTGAGGGGCAGAAGAATTATTACCTCTATTTTATACTGGAGCTACTTCCATATTTCTTTTGTAAAAAAAAAAAAAATTAAGTATATATTGTATTTTCATACCCATGTAATTTTTAAAAAGTGGAAAGCACATAGCACTGTCTTCTGATACAAAATTAACATCAACAGCAACACCCAGATTCCTGGAGGAAATGTTATCATTTATGAGCCCTAGTAAACAAAGATGAATGCAATTCTAAACAAATAGGACAAGACTGGCCAGAACAATGCAGATCAAAGTCCCCAGGCTCAGCTGAACTTGCTGTCGAACAGGACGGACGCTGCTGGAAACGAAAGTTTTTTTCCCCTAGGAAGACAAGAGGAGAGGTTCTTGGAACAGTTTTAGGAACTCCAAGAGACCAACAGGAGCAGCAAAGCATTAGAAAAACCTCAATGCTACTTTGCTGAAATTCCACTTCCTCTGGGATGAGGGATGAGGCAGTGATTATCCTGCAATTATTTACTCTAGAGGGGAGCTGCTCACTGTCTTTAATTGCCAGTAGCACCTCGAGTCTCCAGGGCAGGGTAGCAAGTGTTTACCTCTGCAGCTCAGAATTACAGGAGCTCCCCCTCTGCCCTGGAGGAATGGAGCAGGAACCTGCTCTGAGACCCGCAGGGAAAAAGATGAGTGCAGCAGGGGAAGAAGAAAAAAATTCAAACCTAGAAAGAAGGAGGCAAAAAAACCAAAGGAAGATCCCAAGAAGAATTTTTAACCTAGAAGTTTCATTTTTATCCTCCACAATTGCAGCTGTCCTGGTCCCCTCCTTGCCTCCTAGTGCAGAGATCTCTTGTCTTTCTGTTTTTGTTTTTCTGCAGCTTTTCTGGTTCACACTGGTGTGCTCAAGCAGCTCAGTACGAGAGGATTCCTGCATCCATCCTGCTTCCAGGGCTGCAGCTTCCTGTCAAACTTGACCCAAGTCACACATACAGTGGAGTGAGCTCAGTTCAGGAAAATGTGCTGGTAATGCACAGCTGAGCTCCAAATTCCTCATAAAAGCCTTAACCCAAAGCTCCCAGAAACACTGAAGATGCACACTGATGCCAAGACAGTCTCTGCTTTGTAACTGAGGGATCAGAAAGACCAGGGAGAGAAACAACACCAAGGAGCAAGGAAATGAAAAGATTAAAACCAACTCCTCAAAAGTCTGTGGCTTCTGTGATGAAAAGCCAAAGCCAAGTAAAGCTCTGCTTTACTTCCAAAACCCCTCACACTGTTTGAGATCGTTATGTAGGTCTCAAGACGAGCTCCTCTCCTTTACAGCCCTTCTTGCTCTTCCATGTCAGCCCCCTTTCTGCCAAAATTCCTGTTGGGCCCAAAGAGAGGCTCACAAACAGGACCTGAACCTTCTGCAGAAGAACGACACCAGAGAGAAAACCATGAGATAATATCACCATGACAGCCTGGCTGACCCAGACCAGGACACGGCCTGCAAATGTAGGGCAGCAGTGAGATCTAACACCACCATCACCTACATTCCACACACGGGTGGGAGTGTGTTTACACCCCTGAAACTGTGCTGTGGCTCCTGGGGAAAGGCCTGTGCTGAGAGGCTGTGGCAGCACTGCTTGTCTGGTGTCACACCAGTGTAAAACACGGGCAGCTTTCACCCCAGCTCCTCACTCAGGGCACGGCACCGGGGCTCCCTCCCTGCAGCTGCTCCTGGGTCACAACAAACCAACCCAGAGAAGGCAGCTCAGGCCTGGGTTGTTTCTGTAAATCCAGCCTGGTGTGGGCACTTCACTTTGTTATTAGCATTAATATTAGAAATAGCTACTTCAGGGCTGTATAGAGATTCTCAGCCACCGTACAGAAGAGCCCTCAAAGGTAAATCTAACAAGAAATCTACAAATTAATTTTAGGTTGTGTGTTTTGTCTTGGGTTTTGGTTTAGAGGGGTTTTTTTTCCTGTTTTGTTCTGTTTTTTTTTTTTTTTCTTTAAACCAAGTCTTACACTCCTGGTAAGATTTCAGATATCAGGGAGAAAATGCTCCTCTGCCATTACCATTCATATTAGTCAAGTGTGCCTTCTCTCAAAGTATTACACCGGCAAAAATGCCATTTCACAGTACAAAAGTACATGAGAATGGTGTTGGCATTTTTATATCAGTCATGTCCTGCTGTTTCAGACAGGACTGCAGGAGGCCATGGACCTCTCTGTAAAGTCTCAGGTGGTCCCAGTTCACATCCTTCCTGAAAAATGCAGTCTGACTGAGGTCACTGCTCTCAGCTGCTCATCAGCTTTCCTCCTCTGGAAGCTCTGAGTGGCACTGATCTGTCCAGACAGCAGGATGGAA
>VXBQ01001930.1:0-12163 GCA_013400175.1 Phainopepla nitens | reverse complement strand
AAAAAAAAACAACAAAAACCCCCTCCCATATATAAAAAATATATTAAATATATATATATAAAACCCACCAGCTTAACTTAAAAATTTAAATTAGTGGTTTGAGCTAACACAGATAAAATTATCTGAAGCAAACCAGGGTGTGCTTATCCAACAGACTGTCTGCTCAGTAGACAGCATTGCAAAACCCAGAAGAAAATATCTACCTATAGATATTGATATTTCTAATTCAATAATGCTTATCTTTTGGGAATATTTTCAAAACTGCTATTTTCTTCTTAAGCTCAGAGAGCCACCCCAACACGAGAGAAAAAGAGCTGTCCATATTAAATCAGCTCTCTAAATTCATTTCACCCTCATAAAATTTTATTGCAAAAGATGATATCAGACACACTTTAAGTAAGAAACCCATGACTCAATTATTTTCTTTTACTGAACTGTGGTATTCCAATTGAAATGAGTCAGTGGTGCATGACAGAATCTACTTATTCCAACAGGATACTCAATAAAAATCCTACTAATGCACCTTTCGTTTAACATATTACTGATAGAGAAAACCCATGATATGCAGCTCTGACATTGCTCAGGAGTTTTTGCTCTTGGAGCAAGGGAGATGTTTCAGAACAAGTGAGATAAAAACAGAGAGTTAAAGAATAGTATTGTTCCAAAATAATTCAGAGAGTTTGATAGCAGCACTCACACAATGTCTTAGGAAATGCTGGCATTTCAATGCAAAGCTTTCTGACAGAACCTTCAGCTCTCAAGATTTCTTGGAATTTGGGAGGAAAGATGTGAAACAATCTGACATCATGGGAGTTGTAGGTCCTTGTTCCTAGGGGTGGCACAAGTGGAGCAAATCCCTGAACCAGCAGCTGCAGACCACCAGCAGCCTGGTTTACAACTCTGCAATGTTTAGTGTCCTTCTAGTAAGAGCAGAAGTTAAGACAAGTCTGTTTCAATAAATATTTTTTACTCACTGGCAGATGTAATTTAATATTGAAACAGAGCCTCACATGAATCACTGTTGAATATGAAACTTTAAGCAGCAATCTTCAAAGTTTTAATCAAAATTTGGGGAAAAATTCTCATCAAGTTCTACCAGAAATCTGTGTCAAGGCATGGTTTGGGTTGAAAGGGACCTTAAAGATCATCTATTTCCAACCTCTTGCCATGGGCAGGGATGCTCACCCACTAGATAAGGTCTATCAGCTCCTGTGGCTCACCAATATTGGATATTTCCCCTTTCATCACATTTAATGGTATTTAGAAAAATAACATCATAGACCTGGCCAAGGCCTCACACTTCACACACTTTCTCCATACACCATGCACCACTTGGCACAAAAGGCAAACATCTCTCTCAGGACATCTCCACAACCATCAGTCCATCTGCCTTTCCATACCCTCAGCAGCCAGGTGCAATTCTGTAAACCTTGAAAAGATCAGAAAGCATTTAAATCTCAAAGAAAAATATATGGATCACTTTATAAAAACAAAAGGCTGACTGTGAATGTGGGGAAGGAGAAAAGGATGAGGAAAAAGTTTCAGTAAGCTTAGATCTGTCAAGAAGATAGACTTCACATGCCTCAGTGTTTTCTTTATCACCTAAATAAATTGAACCATCAACTGGAAAAAGGTCACACAGCAGACAGCAGTGTGTGATTTTAAAGCTGTTAGATTTCCCCTCCTCCATTAGAGCTTGACAACAATGTCAGTCTAAGGGCAAATAAAGAAAGTGAGAGTTGGAGAGACTTATTACAGATGCATGGAGCTGGGTTTATTTGATTGTGGAAGTTTTTGTTTTAAGACTTCATATAACTCATTGTATACCTCAGTGGACAAAATCACAACTGCTCACATCCATAACCCATTGCTCCCCCAGTTTTTTTTGTTGAAATAGGCAGGCAGCACTCAACTGTTCCATTTTGTAGGCATCTGAATGATTTAGCAAGCAAAGTTGAGGTGGATGCTTCCAAACAAATGGAAATGCAGAGTGTACTGCAGAAGGTAAAACACAAACTGCCAGATTACAGGAAACTGAGGATAACACACCAAAATACACACAGTCATATTCAACAGTAACCTGATCCCTACTGGAGCTCCATTTCTGGATTTCAAAGGAGATCAGGGGCTGGACAAGAACACAGCAAATTCATTTCAGCCACGACGAATGAATTCTGTACTACCAATATTTCATAGATAACTGAGTGACTGCAAAAGTTCAGGCCAAAAAAAAAACAAGTGTTGGCAACCATCAGAAACCATCAGGACGTTTTTCAATTAGAAGGAAAACATCAGACAAACAGTTGTGCCTTGTCTACACTGAAAAACTAAGGGAAAACAGAGAAGCACTACTGTGTGGTGCTGGCCCATCACGGGAAGACAGATTTGCACCAGCTTCAGGCAAAACATTGTTCCATTTCCACAGTCAGAGCAAAAATGGCTTTGTTTGGAGAGAAATGCCATGCTGCAGCTAAGAAACTTCCCAACACTGTCCTGATGAGGAACAAAAATCAGTGTTTTCAGCCGGGAGTTCCCTTGATAAAAAGCACATTTATCACGTTGTGAGCAGCCAAGACATGAGCTCCACGAGTCACAGCTGTGTTCCTGTCCGTGGGTGTTGGGGAAGAGGTGCTTGCTCAGACTTCCCAGGAGCTGTGCATCCCTTTGCCTGGCACCCCTCGAGTTGTGTCACTCAAAACCCGACAAATAAAGCAATTTGAGTCATTTTTTGGCGGAGTGCTGTCTTTAAAAAGCAGGCACTTGTTGCGTCAGCAGACCGTGAAATGTATAGAACCAAGGCATACCAATAAAATCCATTTCAGACACAAGTGTTTGTTTACACAGAGCTTTCACCTTTTTAATTAAAACAACCCAAGCACTGGCAAAGGCAAACACTTAATGGCACTACATTTCAGAGGCATTTCCTTAAAAGCCATTCACCAAGATCCAGAATTTTGCATAAAGCCTTCAACTTACATTTACATTTCCTTGAGTTAGTTATCCTTTTTTCCCAAATTACTTGGCAATGAATATGTATTAGACGTGACCTTGAAATTAACTCAATATTTAGGCAGTTCATGCAATGTTTTAAACACACAGCCCATTTTTTCAAGTTTAAATGACATATTTGCAATTTGACACCCTCAGTTTATGTAAACTGTGCCTAAAGCACGTTTTCCTGTTTTCAAACATGGATCACTCAGATTAAGACAACCCTCATCCCTCTCTGGGCTAGTTTTTCCTCCACAAACTATTTAGTTGTCATTAATCCTTCCCTACAGCACCTGTGTAAGTGCTGAGTCTATGAAAACAGGATCATACGGAAATAATTATTTTTCAGTAACGTGGGTTGAGCCTGTTGCAGGGAAAACACTGCAGCTCACTGCATCCAGACAGCTGCACACTGCTAAAGGTCTGTACCTGCTTCAGTTGTCAACACAAAATATCAACATATGCTTCCTTAACTATGAGCAGTTAAATATTTTACTACTAATTACTTCACAAAAACATCCGTCCCCAGACTTATCTGTTATGGTCATTTATTCAACTTCTAGCCAGGTAAATTTTCTCTCTTATATTAATTCATATATTAACTTATATTATCCCATCTCTTATGGATGGGATAGATGATGCCTCTTTATCCCAGTGTTAATGTTTGTAGCCTCAGAATGGCAGAGCCCAAGTGAGGTCAACACACACCAGGTTTGGTACAACAAATTAAAGTGTGAATAACACCCTGATGTCCTGTGCAGTAAAAATTTAAGTTCCAATTTCCAGCAAAGGTTTTTTCCACACCGTACTTCTCTCACCACCGATTCAAGCACTAACAAAGCCTACTCAGGGCTTACAACTATAGAAACACCAGGGAAGGCTGGGAACAGGGCTGGGCTGTTTGAAAACTTGTGTTACTCACTCTGCTAGTTCCCTAAAACAAAACATCCCACATGCAAGAATTCATAATGGCCAATTCAGAAAAATATTATTTCCATACAAGCCACTCCACAGCTCAGGCTTTCAGCTGCAGATTGTTAGGAGCATTTTCAACATCTCGTCTCACAAGAGGTGCTTTGGAAACAGAGCACAGTAGCCTTCCCTCTCCTGGCCATGCCAAGACCCTCATGATTTAACAGACAGCTCATAGATCAGCTGCAGCCCCACACTCACAACAGTTTTAAGACAGAACATGAGCTGTTTGAAGGGCTGTATTTACACAGGACCAAAACCAGACGACCAAAGCTCCACACGACGTGACAGCTCTGTAGTGCTCTCACCCAGCCCAATCTACACTGGAAATGAAATAGCATCTGCTTATTCTCAGGTTAAACACCAACCAGATTTGCAGCAGCCCCTTTGGAAAAGCTTTCATTTGTGAACAGACATTTTCTGCTGTGAGTTTGAAACAAAACATGGTGATTATCTAACAAGCATGAACCTGCATCCATAACCCATGTGCCAGCACAAAGATAAAAGCCAACCCTCACTGGTTGATTTTGAAGAATCAATGTCAACCATTCAATTGATTTTCTTTTCTGCTCAGCACTCAAATCAGACTTCATCTGTGCCTGCTCTGGCCCAGTGGACTTTTTCAACACTCCACAGGGCAGGCACACCTCTGAATAAAAGTCCTGCATACTCTGGAGTCCAAAGAAGCTCCACTGCATGTTGACACGAGCTCTCCTCCAAGGGGAAAGCAGGCAAACCCCAGGCTATGCCACAGCTTCTCACTTCCCACTTTGACTAATCAATGGTGGCACTCTCCTGATATTTTAAATGTGCAAACAATATTATTTCTGTTGCTGTAAAGCTGCACAGTTGTCCTCAGGCATCTGCTGTTTGTATTTCTATTGTGACAGTAACAGTCAAGTGCCATCAATGAAACTCACAGTTTATTGAAAACTTCGGAGGAGAAAAAAAAATCACCTCTGAGCACACTGGGTGGAGTGACAGCTTCTTTTTGAGCTGCAGTGACATGCTGAAGACAAAGAATAACAAATAATATTGACTTTAATTCATTTTTTTTGCAGATATTCGTAGAATCATAGAATGGCCTGAGTAGGAAAACACCTTAGAGATAATTCAGTTCCAACCACCAAGTTCTGGTTCCAATTTCATCCAGCGCAGTTTCAAAAAACTAATTCCCTTTTCATATGGCCATGACTGCACATTAATCAAAACAAATTTTAGGCATACAATGATAAAAAGCCATCCCACCTGAATTTCTTAGCTGCACTTAACAGTGCCATCAGTCTTAGGAAGGCACTATGTGCCCTGCTGAAATGGATTTGCCATTTTCAGCAACAGATAGTTAGAGATGATATGAGATTTTTCTTGTTTGACCACAAATTCAGTGCAAGTTTCTCCTCTACCACTGTTGTGACAACTTCCTTCACTTAAATGTCTCTGACTTCTAACAAGAGATAAGAACCAGGCCAGTATTGAGCATTTCAGTGATCTGGCTCTTTTATTGCCATCACTGCAATTTAGTGCTTAATATTGCTTAAAATATTTCTTTCAAATAAAACCTAGAACTTTCCTGGTTGTAACAATCACCTCCTAAACCTGAACGAACACTTCAGCAGGGTGAGGGTCTGTGAGTCAGAAGCCAGCCTGCACCACAGCTAAGGAGAGAAGGAATTGTTGGTATTCATTTCAAGGGAACATTCATTCCAACTGATATTTCAAATGTCAAGCTGGTATTAACTGCATCAAGCACTGATCAAAATACACAAGACAAGAAATTGCTGAGAAAATCATCACAAGCATCTAAATTGGCTGTCATCACTAGGAGGAGTTTGGGAAGGCACAAGCCTTTAGCTTGTATCTCACTATGCACCCTTCTGCTGAGGCTCCCTATTTTTGATGCCCTGATATAAAAGACAAACTCTCTCTCAATAAATTAGAGGGGGGAAAAGGTAGCTAAGAAATAGCACTTGCTCCACAGCCTGCTGGCACGTGACCACTCATTAATTTAGGACACTAGGGGGGAATTGCTGGCTGGCTCTGTGCACACACAGCTTTCAGCAACAGCTCTGTACCTGATTTGCTGAACATTATAGAAACTTTATAGAGTACATAAATCCTTTATAAGATAGAAATTGCTGTGATTTACTCCCTCTTATGATTCACAATTTCACCACAATCCAGTTTAAAGTGGAAACTGATATAATATTAAAAATCAATGACAATTAGACAAAAAAAAAATTTTGCTAAAGTGATGTAGGTGACTCTTGGGCAAAGGAACCAGGTAACTTCTCACCATCTCTTTTAGCATATTGCTGCTGCTTTCAAAAAGATTAATGAAGTTTTTAAAAGCAGAAAGTTAATGGAAGGAACAAAACCTCTCCTCAGCATCCCCTGAAAGTGAACATGACTCTTCATGCAGGCTCTCACGAGCCTCAACACAGCAATTAAAGATATTATTGCCTCTTTATTTTGCTCCTCTCTGGGAAATGACAGCTCCTTTTAACAGGGACCACAGAAGGGCTGTGTCCCTGCCCAGGCTCAGCCGGGTGCATTAACACAGTCCCCCCCAGGGACAGCTCATGCTAATGTGCCACACAATAAGTGTGATTAAGTGATGCCCTGACACATTCCCTCCTGTCACAGGGGCAGGGACGGGCAGCAAGCAGCCAGGCAGGGATGCTGGAACACACTGCAGGAAGATTTTCACAAGGACGCTGCTCAGACCCCTTGGAACAGGAAGGATGAGTGCTTCAGCTGCTCCTAGAAGATAGTAAAACCTTTTTCTGGGAGAAGAATAGATCTAAAGACAATGAAATGTTGGAATTCCAGCAGAATTTTCCTTAAAATAAAGCCATGCAACGTAAAAAATACTAGACAATACATAAACTTACAAACTGAGAAAAACTGGTATAAAGGGAAACTCTGAGGTTCTTAAGGTCATAGAATAAATGGAATTGGGAGGGACCCACAGAATAACCAAGTCCTAGATTTTGCAGAACAATGATTAACTTTAATATTGCCTCCCACCCCACAAAAAACTATCCTGTGTGCTAATGTAAGCAACATATAACCAGCAATGTAATACTTTTTATTAAAAATTAAAGAACCATCTTCCACACTGAAACAATTCTGCATCACTAAACCCCTCTCCTCTTTCGCAGCGTTTTGGATTTTTGAAACACCAAACCCTGCCAGACCAAAACCAATTCTGAAAATGTCACAGCAGTACACAAAGCTTCTTGCTCTGCAAAATATTGATATGACAGCTCTAGAGCAGTTATCCATACGTGAATTCCCTGTCAGACTGACATCCAGAAGTACTCAAGAAGTGGGAAAGCAGCAAGCAAACCACAGGTCCAGCCCCACTTCAACACCAGGGAAAAACTCCTTTTTGCCCTGACACATTTGGGGCACAGATTGGGCCCAAATGCCCCTTGCCAGCCCCTCTCTCAACCTGGAGCCTTTCAACACTCGGCCTTAGAAGAACCATAAAATCTAAAATGTTATTTTCAGCACATGTGTTTGGTGGTGAGAGCATATTGTGAAGGCAGCTCTTCCTGTTCACACTCCAGCACTTTATATTTCCAACTTCCTGTAACTATTCACACTTCCTAATAACAGCTGGCAGTGGATGTGCGTTCAGTGAAATTCACACAGACTCCAAAAACACCAACAATAATAACCAGCTTATACTTTCCTGATAAGATGACATTTACAGGTAATGATGTAGTAGACCTCTGGTAAGTCCCAGGTTTAGAAGTATTGACTCTGTGCTTTCCTAAGGGTATTACCTAACACTGTATATAATATAATATAATAATAACATAGCCTATTATACATCTTCTGTGCTTTCTCCAAAGGTATTACCAAATGTGAAACCTAAAAACACCTGGGTTTCTTTTTCTTATTTTTGTTTCCTGGGTTATTTGGGCTTTTTTTCTTTTTCTCTGTTTAGTTTTGTTGAGGTGGCTGTTTTTTTTTCTTTTTGTTTAAACAACAGGGCTAGTTTCTACAACTTGTATAAGTCCATATCAGCATATTGATCTAAGGGTTATAACCAGTAAAACCTAAGCAGAATTAGGGCAGCAGTTTGTTATTTTAAGAGTCCTGATGGTTTAAAAAGAACACAAAAGGTTTCTAAAAACAATTTCCCAAGCCTCAATTCATGCAGTAGGGGTGTGAAGACCACCCAACTCAAACACATCAAATGTATAACCTAACAGACCGTGCAGGCAAATATTATGGGCCCTGGAGGAGCAAACAGAAACCCTGAAATTTGTTAGCTACACATCTGGTTTTTTTGTTTTCTCCCCACAGACACTCAGTCTGCACCTCTGAGATCAGACATGTCCTGCTTGCTCTGCCAGTGGTAAGACACTGTCCACTGATAAGGAGATAAGAATTGCTCTCTGCTACTACGGATGCTCCGAGGTGCGTTTCTGAGTGCCGTTGGTTTTGACAAGAATTCACACGTCTAATTTTCAGATAAATGAGACTTTAAATAAGCACACCTATGGTCTTGGTATTTTTACTTCTCCTTCACCCATATTTCCATTGCTGTCTTAATCTGAGTTCCTATTTAAGGCCAAGAAACCAACAGACAAGGCACGATGCAGACACAAGAATGTCTCCAATTTCAGTTATAGCCAAAGTACTGCACCAGCTCCATTTTCATCCCCATTTACAACGTCCTTCACTCAAGTCCTGTGGTCCTTCCATACCTAAATGGCACCAGAATGGTTGCAAGACAAAGCCTGGGTGAGCACAAGCCAGCAGTCACCACACGACAGCCCAACCAGCCATGTGGATGCAGCTCCAGCACGACTTGCAGGGTATTAATCCTTCAGGAATTTCCCAAAGCTCCTCTCCATGTGCAAAAGGAAAGACAATTTCTTTTGCCTTTTATGCTGCAAAGGCATCATCACAAAGCTTATCTTGATGCACTGCAAAAGAAGGCAGGGTGTGCTCCCAGGCATCTCACCCAGAACTCAAGTGGGGGTCAAGACAGGGAATCCTGAAGGGCACTTCCAAGGGTGCTGTCATATTTAAGTTGGGCACTCTGAAGAGAAATGTCTTGAGTAGCAATGACTTGGGTTATGCACGACAAATCTGTGTCCCAAAGAGTTTATCACCTAAATCAGAGTACTTTCAATGCCACTTGTGAGCATGTGTACTCTGAATGCACCCGACTGAAGGGACTCTCTGTTCTTTATTAAATGGGTTAATTTATCTCCACCTGAACGTTTGCTTTCCTGCAGAGTTATTAAACTGTCTGGCTTTCAGGTGAATGCACAGTGAACAAAGGGCTGCTCCACTTTCACTTATCTAAATTCTGCCAGATCAATAAACACCCAAGCAGTGGAAACAATCTTTACAATTCACAATTAAGGCATCAAGTCTGACTGAAACCAACCACGCTGCCAGCAGCTGAATGGAGGAACCACACCAAAACAAAACTACCCCAGAGCACTCTGTACCTACAGCTCCAGTGCCTGAGCACTTTGCTTTCAGTTTCTTCCAACTCAAGCTCTACCCACGTGTGGATACACATTAAAGACAGAGGTACCTGCAGAAATAACGTGCTAGAGAAACGCTGCAAAACCAATCCTCAGCTGAGGTTTGACAGAGCCTACCCAAACAAAATCCACTTCCCACACAGCCCCAGGCTGACCCCAGCCTCCAGGAACCCCAGGAACGGGGCTGTCTCACCCCTCTGCTCCTGGGAACACGCTGGTCTCACCCTGCCACGGGAGCTGCAGCATCCCACAAAGCAGCCACATCTAATCCAGCAACCCAGGGAGAACACAACAGCAGCCACGGAGTATTCTGTTACTCACTGGGGTTCTACAGATGGAATACCAGATCCCCAGACAAGGAGCAGGCCATCCATAATTAAACAGAAAACTCTGGCATCTGCCAGCGACTCATCTCCAGGAATATCCAGCTGCATGCTACGACTGCTACCAAAGGACACAAATCATGGAAGCTGGGCATCTTTTGCTAACAAACAGTGACAAAGGTGTGAGAGAGCATCACCAGCTCTATTTTTCCCTCATTTTCTTTTGCTGCACACCTCAAGTAAACATAAAGGCTTCCTGACAGAAAAACGGAGGTCTGAAGTATCTAAAAAAATCTCATGGAAGCAACACCAAGAGTTTAGAAATTCACAATAATACAGAAATTGGAACATTTCCTTACAAATACAACCAAAACTTTCCAAGAGATCTCCAGCACCAGATTGTCTGTCCCCAGGGAACAGCAAAGTATGCAGATAATTAAGCTTACTTGAGTTTACAACTTGTAACCTTCGTGTCATTTTATAGAAACAAACTGTATTTAAGGGGAAAAAAAAAAGGAAGAAAATATTTACATTTTGACAACATACAACTTGTTCACATGAGCCACCACTAAATAAATTCCCATATGTTATCAGGAGGAGGTTTACAGTCTGATGTGACCCAGTGTACACATCCTAGACTTCCAAAGGATGGCTCACATCCCACTGTCAGCACTCAGCAGCCCCCAAACTCGTCTTTCACTTATGGTTATTCAGCTCCTCTGCAACTGTTTTCACTGAAGTATTTTTAGCATCCATCTTCAAAACACAAGTTTTGCCCTCTGGAAGGAAGCTAATTGCACCAGCAGCTTTGTTCCACGCTGTCCCATTTCCGTCCTCCTTCCCAATCTCCTCCTGTTTCTTGAAGTCTTTCTTCCTCTATTTTTCCTGATACTTGACATCTTTATTTCCACAGTCATGTTTAGCCAAGTGATCACCTTCACCTTCCTCTATCCAGGGTCCTCACTGTCTCAACCTCATCTCTTTTGTTTTCCTTCTCACTTTTGACAGATTCTTTCTCCATCACTGGTGTCACTCCACCTCTATAGGCAGCTCCTGTTCCCTCTTTTTCCCTACAGCAACATTCCCAGCAGACTCTTCCATGCCCATTTCCCCCATAAAACTGTCAAACTTGCAGATCACACCAGAAACTAGGCAACCTACAAGACTGTGGCTTGTCAGTTCCCCAAAGATCACCACAAGATCTTCAGGATGACAATAAAACCTGGAAGCTCTCACCCTGCCACGGTATTCCAAACAGCCTGAAGGAATGGGGTGGCAGGTAGCCTGTGACCCCAGCAGCAAGCACACAAGGTTGCATGGATCCATGCCTGTGAATTCCTCAAAGCTCTTTTTATTCCAGGTACCACGGTGTGGACTCAGGGAAGTCCACCACAACCTTATGGAAACGGAAATTAAAAGCACACAGAGCACACGTCTCACTTTGGGTGGGGGCATCGACACAAGGCAGAGATATGAGTATTTGTAGGGTATTTGTAGGACAACACCCTAAAACGATAAGGGCAAACGGCTCAGCACATGTATTTTGTTCACAAAGAACAGTGCCAAACTTTTCTCTTTTAAAGACAGGGAACACATGACCTATTTCCAGCCAGCCCACCTCAGAAAGATAACGCTCGCTCCCAATCCTTATCCCTACTGCACGAGGGGATGGGAATATCATCACCACAACCTCCAACTCCAACAGCTGATCACAGGCCAACCTCACACAGCTCCAACAGGTTGTGTTTCCTCGGGACAAGGCAGTGAAGCGGGATTTTTGGTTAGGGAAGACACATTCCAGCAACAAGTGTTCCCTGAGGGAGCGTCTCCAGTGATGGAGGTGACACACACCAACGGTGTGCCCCGCACAGGTCGCACCCGTGCAGTGTCAGGAAAAGCAGGAACGGGGCAAACCTCATCCAGATTTCGGTGCAAGCCTTCCAAGGGGGACATTCCACACACCGGTGTCATTCCCAGAGACACCTGCCCTCAGAGGGGCCCGCTCGAACCCTCCATCACCAAACACCCAGGCTGCGACCCTGGGGACCTCCTGTCACCTCACATCTCCTTCCACAGGTGCCAAGGAACCCCCGGGACCCCTCAGGGGACGGAGGACAGGAGTGACAGCCCTGGGTGGCAGCTCACCAAAACCTCACCCCCTGAAATCACCACCTCCACACGAGGTGACAGCCGGGGTTAGGGGCCCGCACCCCGGGCGGGGGGCAGAGCTGGGGATCCAGGGCTCCCCTCACATCCGTGGCACAGACGTCCAGCCTCGGGCGGGGGTGTCACCGGAGGGGCCGGCGCTCCGCCAGCACCACGGGGGAGGGACCAGGGCTGTCACTCGCGGGTCCCCGCGCC
>VXBQ01001916.1:58155-70953 GCA_013400175.1 Phainopepla nitens | reverse complement strand
GGTCACCGCCCTTCCCGGGCCGCCGAGCTGGAGCGGGCTCGGCCGTCCTGGAGCTTGGGAAGAGGCAGCGCTCCCACGGGCACGGAGCGAGGCGGGAGTGCCACAGCGATGGGGTGTGCACCGTATGCCGCGGTGCGAGTGACGAAGCTAAAGCTCTGCTCCTGCCCGGGAAGAGCGCAGGCCCGATCTGAGGGTAGCGGGCCTGCACACTTCCTTTTAGTGGCATATGGGCGCACGCGAGGATAACAAACCGAGTGTCTCGGTTTAGGGGAGGAAACATCACCAAAGGGAAGATACGGTGACGTGGGCTGTCAGTACAAGGGCCAGACGCATAAAGAAAATGATATAATCATCAAAATTGAAAGTGACCTTTAAAATCATAAAGTCCAATTTTATCATGTGGCATTACCGCTATAACCCCTAAACCATATCAGCCAGCGCCAGTTACAGACACCTCTTAAGCATCTCCAGGAATGGTGACTCTGCTGCCTTCCTGGTCAACCTATTCCAATGCCTGACCACCTGAACATTAAAAAAAAAAAAAAATTACCTAATTTGAAGTTACCCTGTCCCACCTTAAGGCCGTTTCCTCTATTCACCTCATAGCAGGCAGCGTAGAAGAGACTGACCCCCACCATGACAACCTTTTAGGTAGTTCTAGAGAGTAATGAGGAATAATTATTTTATTTACAGTGATACCATTTGTGACACTTCCAGCTCCTTGGAGGCTTTCTATTTTGTGCAGCATGGGCCAACAGATCACTCTCAGCCATGTGGTTTTTTTCTCACAGTAATAAATTGTGCAGCTTTATGCATAGTTCTCTACATGGAGAAGGACTCCTACTCCATTTCTGTGAAACAAGAAGAGAAACATTGCCTGACTGCCCTTCTGCTGTAATGATGGGATGTATTAGAGTGACAAACATGGCATTTGCTGTCCAGATGGGATGTCCACATAATTGCACTGGACTCAGTTTGTGTTGGTTATAGTGCCGTAGTGTTAGCTGTCTTGCTGTCTAGGGTACTAATTGTTATTGATCTGGAGAAGGCAGAGTATTCAGAAAAGCTTACTGTGTAGCAACATTTTCGGTATGAAGCTTGCCAATGCGCAGCAGTGGATTACAAGAGCAATGGGGTTTTTTTATTACTTTTAAAAATAGCACTGTAGTAGGACTGCCATAGTTTTTTAACACTG
This sequence comes from Phainopepla nitens, assembly GCA_013400175.1. NCBI lineage: Eukaryota > Metazoa > Chordata > Aves > Passeriformes > Bombycillidae > Phainopepla > Phainopepla nitens. Next base: position 69,758 of record VXBQ01001916.1, on the reverse strand, counting down.
ATATTTACAGGCTAAAGATAAAACAGTGCCTTGTACTTGTAAAGTCCAGTTATCTTGCTCTTCATTTCCTGAACCAATCCAAGCAACTTCCTTATGTAGTCTTCGTTTTCTACTTATTCTTTTAATTGTACTGAACAGCATGTTCAGGAAGTGTAATTCCAAACTATTTGATTTTCATTCTTATCATCTTAGTCAAGAATATTGCTGAAGAACACCTTTCTGTTCCTGCTTTGGATTACAGATGCTATTAAACAGCCCCAAATCACCAGCGTGTCTATCTTTGTACCACAGACATCTTCCTCTGCCTTGTATATTGCTCACAAACTTTCCAAACTCCATTATTGTTTGTCATCTCAGGAGATTTAGATACTTGGCAGTACTCCAGTTCTACATTTTGTAATTATTATTTGAGATTAATGACTTCTAATATGACTTTACATTAACATTTTTGATCAGACTTGTGATTCGCATTTTCTGTGTAGTGAAAGAAATTAAGGACAGCACAAACATAACTGTTGACAGTATGTAATTTTCCCTGCTAATTTAAGACAACAGGAATTGTTAATTTGGTTAATCAAGTTTTGTTACATGTTAAATTCAATATCTCTATTAGCATTTGACCCCAAAGAGAATTTAAAATTTATTGGATAGCTCTTGTTTATTGCCATTGCTCAGAAACAGATTTGCAAATTTTAGTTTAATATACTTGTTTAGGCAAACACTTTATTGCACTTGCTGGTCATTTTTAAAAAGCAAACCTGCCCATTGAAATACTGACCTTTAAATACACTTGAGAAAAATAATAAAAAATTATGGCTTGTGTAGGAATGTAAGACAAGACACGAAGTCACAGTTCTGTGACCAGTTCTGCAAGTCACAGCACACAGTTCTGCTTGGAGAACATTATACTTTTTGCTCTCACCTAATTTTCCTCGAATTGTGAGGTAAAAATCATGTATTTTCTCCTCAGTATTTGGAAATAAATAAATCCAAATAGTTTTTTTTATTTCACTAGGAATATTTGGGCAAGTAAGGCATTAAAACCTGAATACGTTGATGTGCCCATACAGAGAATTTCTCAGCTTTACCACACGCAGCATATTCTTTTGCATAGATTCCTCATATGGTAATATAAAATGCAAGAGACGCAGATGATGGCTACTGAATAAGAGTGTTGCAACTTATTGTGGAAGTATTTGTGTTTGCTTCATTTTAATTTGATTTTTGAAGCTAATCCTCAGAAGTGGCTGTAGAGAGTTATTACCATGTCTAATCCTCCACAGTAGTGGAGTCAGGTTAGACTTTTAGAGGTTTATTAGGCAAAATAGCTCAGTAGATGTAGCCTGGTAATAAACACTTTGCACAAGAATACTGAGAGCAGACTAGCACTCTTGAACCCTGTCTTTGAATTTTGTTTTTTTCAAGTATGGTGTTCCAGAGCCCTGTGTGGCCAAGTGATCAACAGCCTCCAAAGGCTGGATTCACCAGTCCATTCCAGCTGCTTCCTGATGGTCCAACAGAGGAATGGATGGTCCAGCCACGAGGTTGCCTTCTTTGGCTGTTACAGCACTGCCCCTCAGGGACTTGGGGGAGAAGCAGCCCAGCCTTTTAGTTTAAAGGTTAACATAGGTTATTTTCACATCAGTGCTGGCTTTTCACTTCTGCTTGCCAGTTTTATATTTGGAGCATGCTATTCTACCTGCCTTCAAAACAGGTGGAGCAACCAAGCATCCTGGACACCAAGCAGCATTCCATACAGGATGCTTCATGTATCTGAGAGGAAAGGGGGAAACAGGATGCAAATGTTTTCCAAAAAGATTTTCCATTTTAGAAGAGAAAAAAGAATTACTTCAACAAAAGCAAGATATCCATCTAGTCCCTCCAATAGGTTACTATTAATTCCTGTTTGGAGTACTTCAGCTCATGCTGCTGGAAAACAAAGCACTAAGATGAACAACAGCAACAACAACAGCTTCTCCCTGTTTGCATGTATTGCCCGGCCTCAATTTTCTCTTCAGCATCCTGTCCAACTTGTTTTTCCTTTAATTATTGTAAATCAAGCTTGCAGCCAAATCCTTCTTTAATCTGAGCAAAACTCACCTTATGAGGACCTTTTTGATTCAGTGGGTACCACAAAGAATAAGATCACAGGAGAAAGCTGATAAAATAAGATTGTTCCATTGGCCTTTTTTTTTTTAACACAACAACAACAAAAAAAAGGTTGAATGTACCAAGCACCATTACAAAACAGTGGAAAAAAACAAATTTGGGGATGCCATTGGGTTCCACTTGATCTGCTCAAACTCCAAAGATCAGCAGGCCTTTCTGTGTAGTGGGGGGGGTTGTTTCTCCCCTGCCATAAGGATGACTAGGTCAAAGTTACAGACTTTGGAGTACGTGCTCAGTTCCCTGGCTGTTGCATCTGGGACCATTATGTCTCCTTCTGTTAGGAAGAAGAGGTAGCAACCCAAGCTTGGAGTGAAGCCAAGGCCAGTGTGTTAGGCAGCAGTTAGCTTTTTTAAGAAATACCAGATAAAAGGTAACTTTCTTGATATTCCAACTTGGCCAGTTCTACATTTCTCATTGTTTCTTCAACAGCTTCTCTAATATTTTCATTGAAACAATTCCTAAGCTAATCCACGTTTCCTTTGAATTAGAAGTGCTTTTTGTCTCACTTCTAAGTCATGAAGCAAAATGCTGAGTCCCTACATGAATCCATTTTTAGTTGTTGCAGCTTTGTGTAGGGAGTTGGAAAACCTAGTGTTTAAGTCTACATATGACTTCCAGTGAAAACCTGGAGTGCTTTGTTGAATAATGATATGCTGTTTTCATGACTTGCACAGTCATGTGGGATTCACAAGAGCATAGAATACTTCAGTAACTCACAGCAAGATAAATAGAAGTCCCCCACAAAATTTTCTGGTCTGCAGGATTTTGTTTAGCACTTCATTGTTTGGCACTTTTTTATCTTCATAGTGACAACATCGTTTTCTTTCAGTTAAAGACTTTTCTCTTCTCTTGAAATTCTTTCAAAAATAAGAGCTATTTTGTAAGAATAAACATGTTACAACACAAAATTCTTTATGCTATTTTCATAGACCTAAGCAACAGAACCTCTGAAAATCACCACAGGTTATTTATTAGCATGCATACAGGGTATTCCTTTTTTTTTTTCCCCCAGCAAATACTGCCATTTGATCTAGATGAAAAACATATCCCTGTCAAGTCACCAGCAGTTTTTGTCAACAAGAATGTTCATTTTCTGTGCTGATTCAGCTCTATGGATATTGAAGCATGAAAGTCAGATGAGCATGTGCATGGTGTAATTATGATGCCAAATTTGAAAACCGAAAATTTTTGTTGTGCAGTTACTAACTGCCTCTGTTTCCTTCTTTTGTATGAATTCGTTACATGCCTGAATAAAGACAGATAATATAAAGAGACATGGAAAAATAGCAGGGATGTGAAGGGCTAAGCAATTATCCGCTGTAGCTAAAATAAGGTAACACAGGCTGAATTCAGCGGGCAAACCCCCTCTCTGGAGCAACTCAGGAATTTTGTCAATTTCAGGAGGCCAGGGTACCTCGGTTGGAGACCTTGTGAGAAAGATGTTTACTGGTGACCTACTTTACTCTATCCCTTTGGAGGTGGTTGCTTTTCCTTGTTATACCTGTTTTTTGTCCCCTCAGGCTGCCTTCAGACAGCAAGCTAAGTCTGTACGGGTTACAGTGTTACCGAAAATGAGCAAGCTCTTCACAGCAGTTCTCAGCGGTAGGTAATTTGACCTATTGTGTTTACTAAAGGAGACATCAAGGGATTCTCTGGAGCGCTTTCAAGATATGTCTATTTTTATTACTTTGATGTAATTGATTACTAGCCAGATTAGGACCATCCTAATTCGGGTGCTACTCCAGTGCTTGTTTCAGGATGCAAACGTACTAAGCAAACCACAGCCTTTGAGGAGTGTTTAGGTTTAAGAAAGGATTTGACCAGCGTACCTAATAGGCTTTAAAAGTTGCTAGTTCAGATAAAATGTTGACGCTTAAGGGTAATTACTCAAACAGGCCAGTTAAGGTGTTTCACAGGCTCCCCAGTAGGGGCACGCCTGTTCCGGGGTCACAACAGGCTGTGTTGATTGAAGTGCAGGCTTCCATGCACCTGCCCAGCTACATGCAAAGTACAATTTCCACTGTTTGCCTAGAGGCACTGGGAATTAGTTAGCCTGAGCTAATCAGGACACTGATGGTGTACTTCATACACCGAAGTATAAACCACCTTTTTTCTCAGTAGGTTTCCCTGCAGAGATCAGCCAGTGTTTGCAGAAGATCTGGAGCAGAGACCCTCACTGAGCTGGGAGCTCTAGTACCATTGATGTTACAAATGGCCTGCAGCAAACTACTCCTGGCCACATCTCCTTCTTCTGAGGCAGTCCTGCTGGTGAATTGTTCGCATATTTGTAGCTAAATAAACATTACACTTCAGCAGAGGCAGCAGGTTGACTCTTCATTTAGAGTTGTTTTTTTTCCTTGAACATTCTTTCTCTCTCTTTTTTTCCCCTACCATTGTGTTTTATACTGAATAATGCTATGTTTCTCTGGGGAAATTATTACAGAGTCTTGTAGAGTGCTGTGTTTTAATTGTTTGATGGTGTATTGACTTAATTTAATGATTCAAGAAAATAAGAAAGTCCACAGAAATACTTCAGGTTTTTTTGTTTGGTTGTTTGTTTGGTTGGTTTGTTTGTCTGAACTGTCAGGAGTATATGCTGTTTATTTAGACAAGGGATTTAACTAGCCAACTATCCTTGGAACAATGAGTCATTTTACTTTTCTTTCTGTCCTTTTAGCAATCTCATCTTTAAAGATTTGCCTGATCTTTTCTTTGGTATGTTCCAGTTAACCACAAGGTATCCAAGACCTTACTTAGACCTCAAATATCCAGGTAATTACAGCCAAATATATCTCTTAGAAGGATGGCACATTATTTTTGTTTGCTGTCTTATTGTAATTTGGCAAATACTGTTGATGACTCTAAGTCACCAAACTGAAATTAGCCACTTATTTCATCATTATGGTTAGGGGGATGGACCAGGGCAGTATTTCTGAGAAGGAGGGTTGTTATAGACGTGGTAGTAATGAAATATGGCCAGGTGTTGGCAAGTTGCTGAAAAATTTTGCAAATCATAAAGCATTCTGTACTCGTGCTGACTTTTATTCTTCAAGGTCAAGCATGCTTTTCAGTTTTTCAAGAAATACTACATGGATTTTTCACCTTCCCAAGCAATAAATGTGAATCTGTTTTTCTAAAGACAATTAAGGACTGCAAATTGTTTGTTTTGTTTTGTTTTGTTTTGGAAAATGGAATATCATCTTGTTAAAAAAATACCCCTTGAAAAATACTCACTTAAGGAGTTGGTAGTGGAAGATACTAATTTTCTCAGTCATAGCAATTTAAATTCAAAATAACAGCAAAAAAGATAATTTCCTTCCTGACTACTTGGTGGCTTATCTTAAATGATTTTGTGATCTCTGTTTAGCTCCCATATAAGAAAAGCACTAATACAATAGGAATGCAGGACTTGGAGACTAAATGATACCCTTACCCATTCATCATTCAGGATATTTGACAGTATCAAATCATGTTGGACAGGCAATTTGAGGGACTATGTGCATCAGTGGTTTCTACTATACTTGTTTCCTGAATAATCAAACCATTTCTGTCCCTGAAACTGTCAAAATAACTCACACAAAAGTTAAAAAAAAACCCTAAACAAAAATAATTTAATTCCTCTTGGAAAATCAGTTGAAAACATTCTCAAGTGTTTTAATAAATTAACTATAGACACTATCACAAAATTAGCTTTCAATAAAAGACTTTCTGTTCTAATAAAAAGGGACACTAGCATCTTTTCCTAGTTTCCAAAAGCACTCTCCTAGCATGTTGTTCAACATGAATGTCTCTTAATTATCACGTACCTTTCACAGCCATTAGGGTTACATTGTCTGTAATGTAAGTTCTGTAAATCTGGGGGTGATATGTTTATATCCTACATTTTGTGTTAGCTACTTTTTTCCCCTTTGAATCAGCAGAGAAAGTATCTTATAAAAAAAATACTTACAGACCTTACAGCTCTGTGCAGTGGAGTGGAGTACAGAATTTATATAAATTTCTGGCAATATCTTGGAAAGTAAATGAGGAAGTGACTTAAAAATCTAGGGAATAGCTAACTGTGTAGATCTAGAAGTGCACTGTGCTTTAACTGAATCATGGTCCGGAGGATGGGGAACATCTGAAAAAAAATCAAAAAGAAAAAGCTTTAGTAGGATAGGCATAAGTGGGGCTGTATTAATCTTATTTACCAAGTGTAATACTATTCCATGTCATTGCCTTGGAATCAAGATAGCCACATTTTTCTTGCTTTCATCTCCATCTGTTGGACATACACTTGTCTAAACAAAAGAGGCGTGGTGTTTTGGGTTGAGGTTTTTCTTTTGCTACTCTTTATTCCTGTGAGATGACAGAGAATGATATGGGTTACTGTCAGTGCCAGACCTGGCTGACGTTGAAAAGGGGTGCCAGGCTCAGAAATCTCCTCAGTGCTGTTGCACAGGCGTCTGAGAAGGGATGACAAACTGCTGTTTCACTGCAGTGTCACTGGGCATTGTGGCACAGGAAGAACTTAAGAGCAGAGTGCAGTCCTAAAGCAGAGATCATCTACTCTGTCCTCAGCAGGGAAGCTGGTAGTTCTTCTGTGCTATAATTAGCCAGTGCCAAAGAATGCACATTGCGTCACAGGAATTAGTCTTGTGGCATTCTCACCTTTGCCTGCCAAAATGAAGGAAATATCTTTCAGTGACAGCTCTTCTGCCAAGGGAGTAAAGTACTAAGGGAAAAAATATATCCTCAGATGTCTGGTCAAGAATAGACAGTCTTCACTCATCAGTGCAGTTTAAAAAGGAAAGGTGAGTGGTCTGCTGCTGAGAATATACTGACATATATATATATAGCTTCTTGTCCCTACCGTCATGAGCACAGCTTGTAGTGTTTTGATAGTGGTTTTACTTCACCTCTGTTCATTTAACAGTGTGTACTTCCCAGATTATGTCAGCTTTGTCCCCTGTAGGTCCTTTAGTGAAGAGGAGGATGTATCTGTTTTCCATCACTGCAGCTTCCTCCCAGGGGACAATCTGGGGATTTTGCAGTCTGGTTTATTGCAACAAACCAGGCAGAACCTGCTACAAATCAATAACATATCTGGTCTCTTATGAACATATGAATGAATCCGAAGGATTCTTGTTCTGATTTGAGTAAAACTTGTGAAATAGCAGCTCCCTGGAAGCCAGTGAAGCTCCAAATCTATGCAAGTCTGTATGTGACCAGCAATCAGATCATTCTGGATCCTCATGAGCAGTACATACTGGATCAGCTACCTAGTGCAAATGGAAAAACTGGGTGATTTGTGTAATGGGTCAAAATTTAAAGCTCATTGCAATATTAAATTTACTGTGTACTCTCTTGTGCATTGTTAGTGTTACTTGACTGATGTTTTTTACAACAGTTTCATGTCATACAACTTGTTGCTTTCTGGGCTTTAAATAAATGCAATTTCAACTTAGGGTAACTGAGAAGATAGTCAGTTTCATCTTGTGCTGTTTCTGCAACTGTTAGAGTAGCTGTAGAAACCACTACCAGTGATAACCACTTCATAAGAAGACAGCTCCAGCTTGGGAAAAACCCATACAATGTAAGTAGAAAGTAACTGAACTTTGGCTGGAGATATCTGAGAAGTTAGCACTTATTTTTTTCTTGAGCGAGGGATTTATTCAACTTTGTTTTATACCCAACTCATGGGTAACATTTCCCCCTCCTCAGCAGTAGCAATCAGAGAATTAAAGTGTTAAACCCATGGCTGAGAGATCAAAGCATGGCATTTTTGTTGAATAAATAAAAACAGTGTCTATTTTTTGTTTCCTACTGCACAGAGTTGCAATGTTGGAACCTGACGCAAGTCTTAGAAATCTTGCCATTTTTTTTTACAGTCTTGTTTTCATTCTTTTCAAAATTAATTCCCTACAATTTCCAACAATAAGTGCCATTCTAAGCCACAGGGATTTTTAAAATTCAACAATAATATATGCTGTTAGTGGACACTGCAGTTACTTGCGCAATTATGATAGCACCTCCTTTCAAAACATAATGGTTACGTTGTAAATTTCTTGGACATTAGCTAGATTAGAAGGTAATACTATGCTCATTTAGTAGTAATTTTATAACATGAACATTATGCTATCACAGGATTACCCCACTGATTTTGTTATAAATGTAATTTGTTTCCTTAACCTAATTTTCTTTCGAACACTTTGCCCACCCTGGACAGGTAGCTATTTTCAATAAACACCAGCAGATGCCACTTAAGGTGCCAGGTCTCAGAAAGTGAAAGCACAATGCTCTCTTCTTCTTCTCTGAGCAACTAAACCTCGGATGTAAAAATACGAAATAAAAACCTAACCTGTGTGCAATGCAATTGCAACTTGCTTGCAATGTTCTTATGCATAAAATACAGGAAAGAAACTGTATCTACGTGGTCTTATATCCAATTTTAAGGGTTTTTTTTTAGCTTTTGAGATTCAATTATTTAATAGTTGGATGTTGGCAATGCTGCATAACTAGCTGATGGAGACATTGCATGAAATGAATCACATTTCATGCAATGTCTCCATTCCTACAGTTCCTACAGCTCTTCTGGGGTGTAATAATTTTGCTTGCTTTTGGGGAAGTGGAAGAGAGAGAGATCTTTGCATACAGCAGGAACAGCAGCTAATCACACCCCACTGTGTTATGATTAGAATACAAAGGGAGAGATCTAGCTTCCTCCTAGACAGGAGACTTGTGTTTGCTGATCACAGAAGCCTGCCCTTCAGTGGCAGTGTAGTTTTTAGTTTGCCGTAGTACTTTAGCCTGCTGCAGAGATTATTCCAGGTGGGCAGTTTGGAAAATGGCAATACCAATTCCAAGAAAATGGTTGAAGCAACACCAGACATCCTGTTGATAGAAAAGCTCATTACCATGAAAGAGTACTGAGCAAATTACTGTGCTACTTAGGCTTGTTTTACTGATGTAAGAACTGTGTGTCTGCTGCCTCAGAACCTTTCATCTTTTATCCTTACTGTTGTGTACTTCGTAAAATAAGATAAATATATGTACTTTATAAATGTTCTTCTCTTTTGCAAATCTCACGTGTTCTAGACAGACCAGTAAATATTATCTCACTTTACAGCTCAATTAAGGGCAGAGGGAAACGAAGCAATTTTTGAAGGGTAGCATAAGGAGGAACACAAACAGATTATTTTCATCTATCCTCAGTCTGTTGGACCAGGACCAACCAGCTTGTGGATGCTGAAGGCAGCTCTTATTTTGGCTGTGAGGTGGACCAGTGCAGCTATGTTGTAGTGACAAGAACAAATTCTGCCAAACATCATCTGCACCACGAACTTTTTTACCATTCTTATCAAAGCATGGGCTGGTTCTCATTTGGGCAATGTTTAGGGACTGCCATGTCAAAGACCTGAGCTAGCCCTAACAATGGAGATCTCTTCATGTGGGCTCCATGCTCCATTATATCTGTAATGTTCTTGCTAGATGAAAAATGCCAGTGATAGAGGATACCTAGTGCTGAAAGCAATATTCATCTTTCCATACAGGTGACCCAGTTTCTTTTCAAGTATCTATGTCTGGGCTTTTTGTGCTGCTCTTTTATTACAGCAGCTTCTACATATCCTCCCAATACCAGAGTTTCAGTGGCCAAATTTAGCATGAAACACACAAGCAGAGGCAATCTCTATTTTCTTAACAGCTCACAGACTGAAACTAAACATACAAGAATGAATTGTTGCATGTTACTCTCTCCACAAAAAAAGCAAGAAAATTTTCCAGATAGAAAACAATATTGATATTTGAGTTGAAAAATGCACTGATAAAATCCTGAAGAAGCAATCTGCCCCTAGAATAAGAATATTCACATAGAGTGTTAAACATGTGTAACAGAGGGAAGATGTCACACCTGCCTACTAAACCTCCTGATGTTGACTAATGCTAAGTTCTGAACCCATAATGTGGTCTCTGAAGATGGATTACTGTGTAAAACCCTGTTCTTTCCTGCAGGACCGAGCGAGCCTGAAGCTTATATTTTCCACCTCAAAGCAAACAGGAAGTCTGCAGTCAAATTGCAGGGTGAACATGCATCTCCTGTGCTCCGGTTCAAACTGGATTTCTAAAGAGCACTGTTTGCCTCTGCTTTGGTGAAGAATCTCATTCAGGTTTCATTTTCTTTATAGGTTTGCCATAATCTATGACTTTCAGACTGATATATCAAACTCTGAGTCATGCCAGCTGATCCCTACGCAACAGGAAGGGCACAGGCAGAGCAGTTCCTCTCTGCAACATGTGCAGATGGACTTGCAGTGTGCTGAGTGCAGCACTGATCAAAGGCAGCACAGCAGGGCTTGGGAGCTTCCCCAAAATGTCAGCTGTGCTCCCAGCATCCAGACAAGGCTGGAAGAGCAGAAGAATGTGGGGAGGAGGAGGGTAAGACAGAGGTTCTCAACTTCAGTGTGAAGTTGTTTGATTTAGGACTGGAGTATTTACTTAATGTATTCTTCCCTCAGAAAGTCTCACAAAGAAGGTCACATCATGACATATGATGTATAATTTTTACAGAAATAACCAAGTGTTTTACTCTTTCATTATCTTGTTTAATGGCTGGCATCTGCCTAGACAGGAAGGAATCATCTTAGGACATCAGACAGTCATTACATGGATAAATTTAGGTGAGGTAGGGAACTTAGACACTCTGAGATTGCAGGAATATTCCCACTAGCTGAAGATGATGATTCATCAGGAAATGTTAATGTAGGGTCACAGGTAGAAAAGTAATGGGCACAAATAAATTTGATTTATCCTAAACTTAGCTTCCAGTATTTTCCAGCAGGAAAAGTGCACAGTTGATTTGGGCAGATATGGTGGGATTTCAGTATGCTGGGGGAGGAGAGAGAACTGTGCTTCAGTCAGCATCAGGTAAGGAAGGAGATGAGTCTTGTAGGATTGTCCTGCTTCAGGATTCCTGCCCGTGCTCTGTGCTGTATGCTACTAGCACTTGATAGTTTCACTTATGGTAGCCAAGCACCTTGAACCAAACGGTGTTGGCATGACCAAGGGATTACCGTTAGGATCTCCAGGTCTAGATGGATTGCCTGAATGGACCCAGAACGGCTCACATGCTTCCCACTTTTTCATCTGCCTATACTGGGGGGATTTTCTACGTCAAAAAATGACCAGTCTCCTAGACACAACAATAAAATAAAGTGAAAACCCCACCCCAATTTAAAAAGTGTGCGATAGGTCTTGTTCTATGCAAATTATTGCCAAACATGAGGTGGATGGGCCCCTCCCTGTAACTTTAAACTCTCAGTACTCATGTTATCCTACCTCATCCACATGAAGAAAAACTTTCAATCTTTTTACTTCAGTATTTATAGGACCATCAACATGGAATATGGCTTGAATGCAGCAGGGTGATGACAGGTAATTACATAAAACCTGTAAAG
>VXBQ01001916.1:28714-58046 GCA_013400175.1 Phainopepla nitens | reverse complement strand
GGCGGGCGCGTCCCGGCTCGGCGCGCGGGGGCACGGCGGGAGAGGCCGGCGATGGTGCTGGAGGCTCTGGCCCGCATCGTCAAGGTCCAGCTGCCCGCGTACCTCAAGCGCCTGCCGCTGCCCGAGAGCGTCGGCGGCTTCATCCGCCTCACAGGTAGGCGCGGGGAGCGGGACCCCCTTCCCGCCCCGGCGGCGCGGTCGGTCCTGCCCGGGATCCGGCTCCCAGCCCTCGCTCCGGGCACCGCTCGCTGTCTGCCGCCGCGTCACAGAACGGGGAGCCCCAAACCTTGAGCTGTTGCAGCAGGAGGATGACCCGACAGGAGGTGTAGGTGCCGTGTGGGGCAGGGGCAGCCGTCAGGACGAGGTGCAAGGACAGAGTGAAACGTTCGCGTCTGAAATTCCTCTGGGAATCAGCGCTGGTGAGCCAGAGGCCGTGCGCCGCAATGGATTTGGATTTAGCCGGAGGCCTAAAGCACGGCCTCTTCCTCTCCTTTCGCAGGTCAAAGACAGCATCTGTACCGACTTAAACAAACAAACAAACAAACAAAAAATATCTCTTTCTGGGAACCTGCCGCATTCATAGAGTTAGGGTAGATTTAAATTTAGTAATTTTTGTAAGTATTTTCTGCGCGAGGGAGTAGAAGCGCCAGTTCGCTGATTGTAGCGCAGAGCGAACGAGGAGGAGGAGTGAGTAGCGGGGACTTGCGCGGGTGCCCCGGCGCGGCGGGGATAACGCAGGCAGCGCCAAGTGACGGGATTAGTTCGGTGACGAGAAGGAAGGAATAATCTCCACAGAAAGGAGAAGCAGAAAAAGTTACCGAAGTGCAGAATCAACCTTATTTCTTGCAGCACTGACACCATGACTGTAATAGTGTTGGGAAATTGTTTAATTTAGAACAGGCACGGTTTATTTAAAGCCGGCTTTGAGCACTTCTTTTTTTTCCAGCGTGTTTATGCTGCTTGTGAACTTCAAGTCTCATTATCTTCCTCAGGAATAAGCAAATCTCTTTTAAATTAACTGTTCTTCTTCCCCAACTACTCTCTCGCATGAAAAAGATGTTAATTATATTTACCGAGTAGAGAAATTCGGCTGCTGCAAAGTTGGGAGGTAGGAGAGGACAAAACAAACTACAAAGAACCATGCAGCTTCTCCTGTTTCTAGTATTTGGCAGTTTACTAATGAAGCCTTGTAACCACAGCTTGACTTAAAATTTGTTAAGCTTAGTCATATTTTAGTATCCTCCTGCTTCACTTGTCTAACTATGTCTTTCTGTAAGAGGATGTTATTTGTGCAGTCTCTGTACTCATAATGCGTAGTAGTAATACAATTTATTCTGAAAACCTCTGAAAGGTTTGGTCTGTAGACCAAAGTCAGGACTTTGGGGTTTTTACATAGTGTGATCAGTGAGGGAAAACTGTTTTGGTGTCACATTGTTTACCCCATTAACTTCAGGGTACTTCCTCGAATTTTGAGAGAGGGCTAGAAGCAAACAACTGATTTCTTAAGTGTAGACCAAACATGTGAAATGTTAGTCCCAAAAATATTAAACAAAAGTCAAAGAAGGAGCTGAGTCAGAAACTGCTTTTGAGAACTGGTAGGACTTAATGAGCATACCTGAAAAATCCACTGCCTCTAGTTCATAGTGAGTTTTTTGATGGACTCTAGAAATGGGAGGCAAAGGTATATTGAAAAGTTCATGGCTATAGAGAGAACGTTTTTACATTTTAACGTTTTTTTTTCAATAGTAAGCTAGACTGGTGTCTGCTGCCATGCTTGTACATCTTCCTCCCAAGGTGAATATGAATGAAAATGGAGGGAAAAAAGCAAAACTTCACATGTGCTTCAAGTTATGGCATAGGGTAAATGAAACACAGTGAGGTTTTTGAGAAGGATATTGTAAGACACTGCATCCTAGGCACCTAAATGAAAAAATTATCATCTCCTAGTGCCTAAAGGTTCTTGAAAGTCGTTGAAACGTCACTGCTCATTGAAGAGTCGTGTGCTTACTTGCATGCAGAGCTGCTGTCAGTCTTAAGTTTCACTTGAGAAAATGATTGCTTGAGCAAGTGCTGCCTCTTCTGTGGTGCTGTGGTCTTTGTCCTGTCGTAAAGTTACCATCCTCTAAGAGCAGGGGATTCCCAGTTCTAGGTTATTTTGCAGTGAATTATCATTAGGGAAAGTCTGTGAGACAGTAGAGAAAATTAATGTTCCCTTTTGTGTTTGCTGCTATTACAAATTACAAAGCGTGTTCTTTGGCAAATGGCATACTTTGCTCCTTTTTGGAAGGTGAGAAGTAACATTGGTCTAAAAACATTTAAAGTGAATTAATATTTGCCCTTTGGTGGCATTTATTGAATTTAATCAGGGACCAGCACTATGAAACACTGGGCAACACAGACCTTGTTTGCAAATGCAGGCCAGAATCCAGATTTGGAACAGTGCAGTCTTTTCTTAACTCTTTTATTGCTTCTGTAAACTCTCATGAGCTTGCAGGCAGACACAACTTCAGTTCTTGTAGTGCATCAGTTGTAGAACCAACAGACCAAAAGTTTTTTTGTAGTTGGTTTTTTTGTAGAATGTTGTATAGTGTGATGGTTAAAGATTTGGACACCTCTTGTCTACTCTGACCTTATGAAACCAGAATGAAAAACTGCTTGTTTGAAGAGAAAGACTATTAACAGCCAGTGCATACTTCCTGAAGGAAAAAGCAGTGAGGGAGGAAGGGAAGGATGTTTGACCTTGGGTTTGAAAGTGGATATCTAAATTATCACACGGTGCTGCTCAGAAGCCTCTTTCAGTGTCTCGTCAGTGCTTCTTTAGCCTTCCCTTCTCAAGTTTAGTGAAATGAACGGTATTGTCTCATGCCAGCATTGCTTTTTGTCCTGGAAGATGTCATTAAAATGGCATAGACATTCAGCTCAAAATAGCAAACAATCAAAACCGGGATAGATCTGCTTATCAGTTCTGCAGAGAATGTAATTAATAAGTACTTGGAATTTGCATGAAGAAAGAATGTCATCAGTTTAGAGAATCTATAAGCACAGTTCCAATATTCCTTTTGACTGGTAGTTAATACTTGTTAAAATTTTGGTTTGCAGTTGAGCTGTTACTGTAAGAAGCTGGTTTTGGGTCTGCATAGGGTCATTTCCACAAAAAGTACCTGAAACATAAAGATACCAAAGGAGTAGTTGCTGGAAGACAAGCAGGGAATACCTGCTTTAATTTTCCTCTCAGTGGCTGGTCTGTACCTGTGTTCATAGTGTGTGTGTTTCTTTTGGTTTTGGATGTGTTACTGTTGGACTAGAAATTAAGACAAGCTCTCCTTGAAAACACCCGTGGCCTCAGCTTGTTGGAATTCTCTGGTCTGTGATACTTTCCAGGACATATCTTTGGGATTGGTCTCTGTCTAACACAAGTCAGAAGACTGAGCTGCTCCATACACTGCTCTTCATTTCTGTCTCCCAAAGTCTGCCTCTCCCCACACAGCAGGACCGGTGAAGAATCTCCAGAATCAATGTAATGGCTGAATTCTGAGTTGTCAGCTGTGAAAAAGTCTTGTGAATTCCCCTACATCTGCTTCAGAAAAGTATGAATGGCTTCAAAACCAGAGCAGCCTACGCTTGTAGGAAGAGATCATTGCATTAGTTTGGATGAAGGGTTTTTCCTGTCCCTGCTCACCCAGCCTAAAGGTCTCTGACAGTGTCTTGTATCTCATGCCTTAGAACACCGTCACGTTGATGTTTCAGTTTAAACATAGGAGCTTCAGGCAGTCTTTGGCAATAACAAACCAGTTCAGTGTACACATGAATGTCACTGGGGGCTTTCCAGAGACTCCCAGATTAGAAAAAAGCACAGAATTTACTGGCTAGTGAGGACAGAACTATTTATCAGCAGTTATCTTGGTACAAATATTAAATAATAACCATCCTAAGTAACAGCACTGTACATCCTATTCATGTTTATTTCTGATTTGCTTTTCAGAGGTTACAGCTGTCATGTTCCTCTTTTACTTGAGTGAACCCAACTGGCTGTGAGTCATCGATAGACACGACCACTGTTCTGATTTTGATGCTGCATCAGAGACATGTCCTTTTTGTGTGTCAGTCCTAGCCCAGTTATATTCATCACACACTTGACAGATGCCCTGGTCCTGGTGTGCCTCTTGGAATGTCTGTTCTGGCTTGGAGTTCAGAGGACTAGCTTTGTGGAGATCCACATTTTTGCCAGCAGGCAGGTTAAATACAAAGTTTGGAATTTTTTTTCAGTGACCAAATATTTTTCCTCTCTTTTGAAATACATTTTAAGTCAGTCCTTCACGTAAGGTCAGAAAGTGCATTAGAATTCCTGATGGAATTGATGGAGTGTTCTGGAAAAGTAATGATAGAAAAGGCAAACAGGCACCGCTGTTCAGGAAACTCAGGATTCTGTGTAGCTGAAAACATTTAAGTATCTCAGTTTTGATTATTATTTAGGGCTTGCAGCTTGTGGTAGGAACTAAGGAAAGAGCAGCAGAGATTACCATATTGCAGTGAGTCTTAGTGAACGTTGTGAATTGTGGTGTGTAGGGACTGCTGCAGGTGCAGTTGGGAAATGACTACTGAGACTTTTGCAGTGCCTTTAGCATTTTTGCAGCTGTGGTGCATTTCCAGATAAATGCACTTCATGTGGCTGTCACATCAAGGGCAACAAAGAGCAAAAAATTAATCCCACAGATTATTTTCATTATATGGTCTGGTTCCAGGAAATTCAAATCCTTAAGAAAAATCCACTGGATTCTAACTGGAGAAGTATTAGCATAAACATGTGTTTTACTAGTACATACAAATCAAATCAGGCTATACAGAATAATGTATTTTCTCAGGGCGACAACCCACCTGGCAGCCTTAGCCTGCTCTGTTTTGTTTTCCTTCTAGTACATCTTAATTTCAAAAAACAAATTGTAGAACAAAATCTTGCTATATTCTGATCCTAAATAATTTAAAAGAGTAAGTTGATCAGTGTCTTGTCTTAAAAAGTGCTTGTGCAGCTATTTGTGCTCCAGCTTGTTATACTTTTGTCTTTCTCTTAAAAAATATTTTTAAACTCCCTTTGATATAAGTGTATAGCTTTAATATATTCTCCAGAAGTTTGGAAAAATGCTCTCAATCTTCAGTGTACCATGGTATTCTAACTGCACCGGAGTATTGTCACAGCATGTTTTGCTGGAAAAGTGGATCCACCTTATATGTGTGTAGATCATCTGTCTGTCTACCTAAATGGCAGTTGCTGATGCATTTCTTAAAAAGTCCAGTAAATCTTCTCTCACCAGTATGCCTGGAGGATTTATAATGTTGCAGCAGGGCAGCCAGATCTGCAGTGGATACTTTCACTTTTTCTGTACTTGAAAGAAATTTCTTACCTTGGTGAAAAGCAATTTTCCGTGACTTGACCTACTGATCTTAAGTGCCTTTCTATATGTTGTAGAAACTGGTTGCAGATCCCTGAGCAAACAGAGGTCTGAAAAATAAAACCAAAAAGATTGGTGAAGGTTTTGCCAGTGCTTTAGGGCTGCCCATTTCAGTAAATCTTCTATTTATTTTGTATTTATTATCTTCCATTGAATCATCTTCTCGAGTGATAAAATTCAATTTCAGATGAAATTTTAGGAGTCGGATTTTTACTTCGACTGGCGTAAATCCTAGGACTTAATTTTCTTTTTTTTCCTTGAGACTCACCAGTGGAGTCTTGTTTGGCCTGAGGGCCCTGCTGACTGAGCAGCCCTGTTCCATACCCTCAGCCTAAGCCATTTGAAAGCAGCTGATGCTGCAGCATCCTGGAGTGGTGCCAAGAGCCACCCTAACTCCCACCTTGCCTTCAGTTTCAGAATGGCTGCGGTTACTGCCGTTCCTGGGCGTGCTGGCCTTGCTCGGTTACCTTGCTGTTCGTCCCTTCCTCCCCAAGAAGAAACAGCAGAAGGATAGCTTGATTAACCTCAAGATCCAGAAGGAAAATCCCAAAGTAGTGAATGAGATAAACATTGAAGACCTGTGCCTCACTAAAGCTTACTGCAGGTGTTGGCGTTCGAAGACGGTAAGACATTGTGCTGCTGTAAGAATTAGAGATTGAAACTTGCATATTTTTATCAGTGCTTTGGTGGTGGATTGTTCTCTGTTGAGCTGTTGCCTTTGTCTGGAGTTGGAACATGTTCCTGAACTTTGTAGAATGGCACAAACCTATCTACATGAAGAAAGCAACTGTAGAAACTTGAAAGAAACACAGTAGGGTTTTTCTAGACATGTTTAGAGAGTGACCACACATGAGTAGAACAAAACCAAGCAAACCTGTTTTACTATTTGGAAATACACTGCAACTAATTGAAAGTTAACTACTCTTATTTTGCAATAAAAACCAGTGCTTAGAAAGTTGTTCATATTAGAATAAAAATAAGACTGAGCCTGTGTTGGTGAGGCAGTTCTCATCTGGTCCAGAGCAGTGAGGTGACTGGTTGAGATATTCCATATCCCTCAAATCAGCTAGATGTAAATGAGTGTATTTCATCTAGCCTCAGTTTTCATTTCCTGATTCAATTTTGAATGTCCTGGTTTTGTTCTCTCTGGACCAAATGCTTTCATTTTTTAATAAAAACAAAAAAGTCTGCCCTGAACTGAAGAAGCTTACTCAGCTATTCTTACTTTGGACTAATCACTTCAGCCAAGTATTTCAGCTTTTCTTAAAAAAGTACTTTCTGGTTGCAAATGACTAAATCTATTATGAGCACTCTTACTAGTTCCAGAATAAATCCATTTGTAGCTGTGATGGCTGCTTTGTTTGCTGTTCTTTAATGGAAAAGGCTTTGTCCCTGACTTTGTGTCTAAGAACAGCTATTTTAGGATTTCACAAACCTCATTACCCATTAACAGTGTTTGTTTTCCTTAGTATCCTGTGCCTGAGAGGAGGCAGGGAGTTCCACGTTTAACCAGGACATCACAGGAAGAACCTAGCACCATTGTCAGAGCACTGAGGGCGTAGGAAGAAATACAGAAATCACCATGCAACTGCTGTACAGAATTATGCTAATTCCTTGTGTATGTTTTTTTTCCAGTTCCCTGTCTGTGATGGCTCCCACAACAAGCACAATGAATTAACAGGAGATAATGTAGGTCCACTAATACTCAAGAAGAAAGAAGTATAGCAGATGCTTAGTCTAGATCATGACTGATAAAAAGTCTTTTATACTGTTGTAGTTGCAAGGGACAGCGTTTTATTATGTGACTGGTATGATTTAGTTTTATGATTGCTGTAGATTTCTTTTTGGAATAAACTGCATTTAGACAGTGATGAATTTGTCACTGTTTTGGTACCTCATTCTGAGAATTTTGCCTGCTTTGAAAAACTGTAAAATACCTATCTCTGTAAATAAGTCATTTATTTCAAGAATAAATTGACTTTCTACAACTAAGCCTTTTTTGTATGAGCATACAATTATAAAACTGTCACTATTTCAAGTGATGCAAGTGCACTTTTCTGCTGAGTTTGTTCTGCTGAGAAAGCATGTTTTACTTTGCTTTTCAGGAACAAATTAAAAAGTGTACTTAAGTGAGGGAGAAAAAGATACCAACTTCCTCCTTTGTGAGTACCGATTCAGTTAGCAGCTCAGTGTTAAGTCATGCAAGCTGAAGGTCTGGCCTGCATGGTGCCTAAGTGGGCAGTTTGTTGGTCTTACACAAAGCAGCCCAGCTCAGACAAACCCCACACTGCTGGAAAGTTTCACACAGCATCCCAGGTGCAGTGCTGGCAGTTCCAGGCCCTACAGAAACCCAGCTACTGAGCAGGTCAGCCACCAACGTTACCCCTGTACTTTGGGCCCAGTGTTGGTGGTAAGGAAACACAAATTTGCCTCCTGCAAGTTCACTTGCACTGCAGTCACTACTTTTTGCAATGGGAATTTTCAAGGGATGAATGGGTTAAGAGACAGAACTGAGGATGCAGAGCTGTGCTGTTCTCTTGGCTTGTTACCCATTCAGAATTATTATTTAGGCAAGTCAGAATATTGCTGTGGTGAGGCTTAATTTCAGATGCAGATAATTACTACTGACCTAACTGCTAGATTTCTAATTAATTATTTTAAAGTGCCTCATTCTCCCATTAAATAGTGTATTCATCAGTTTAAAAATTAAAATTTGGTCCATGCTACAGTTTTAGACAACAGTACCACAACAGATCTCACCCGTACCTTATAACAGCATTTAAATTGACCCTTTGTTAGGTGGGAAGCCTCAGAGCTGTTGCCAAAGCTGATCACCACAGTGCTGGAACAGAAAGCGAGTCAGAAAGCTGTTCTCACATAAGGGCTCTTGCAGCAGAATTCAGGTAGATCGTTCCTCCTCCATTTGTGACAGTTGCAGTTCTAGGTTCCAAAACCTTTTGCCTTGCAGCAAAAGATGGCAAATTAGAATGTGACTGTGTGTTAACTGCCTGCTTTTACAAAGTATGTAACAGAACCATGGTATAATGTTTATTGTTTAAATGCTTCATGGTGGTCTTACCTGAATGGATGAGCAAACCATAAATACTCTTATACTCAGTTTTCACTTACAAATGTATATAGAATACCAAGCCCCAGTTCTTGGTTTGGTGAAGAAAATACTGTGAAATGTAAAGCCCTATCTTTGACATTTTTTTTCAGGCTTTAAAAACTACAGTCTAGTGTAGCAGACTTATCAGACACAGGCCTGTATGTGCTTCCAGCTTTTATCAGGATACTTCTGTATTTGAACAGAAATATTTGTATTTGAACTGAAATCCCAACCAAACTGTTAAATTAAGACAAACTTTGTTTTGTTAAAGTGAGTAATACAGCAACTTGTTTTTGTTTCTCCCAAAAAGCTCTTTGAAGAGTGTAAGATTTAACCTCTTCATCTTTAACACAGCTTGATTAAGTAATTATTTTTTTCTCCCACTTGCTCTTAGATGAGATAGTTTAACAGCAATCTACAAACATGGCTATAGGATAAACAGGGACAGTTTTTTTGTTAGTGCTTGTATCTGTAAGGGAATGGAACAAATTTGTAGTGTTGCAAGTCACAGTTCTTTTGCAGAAAGGACATTTTAGTAATTTCCACAAGAAAATAATGTAATGAGAATCACAAGCAAGATAAATCATCATTTCCTTGCATTTCAAAATCTGTCAAGGTAATACTGTCTCATGTCCACAGAATTTTCTGCAGAAAACCTCAAAGAATTTACTCATCTGTTCTATCTAAAGTCTACAGAGAGAGCTATCTAAAAGCTGAAGTGCCTGTACAGCTGTGTATCTCACCTGCAGCTGAGAAGTTGAACTGATTATCTGACTTTTCTCATCTAATTGGGAAGCTCCCATACACAGGAATAGACTTTCCCTGAATGCTAACAAAGAACTGAGGTTGTAGGACCAAGTCTTCTGTCTTGATGGAAAATCTGGGACAACTCAAATCAGCATATTGTGACACCTATTTACAAGAACAGCAATGTTTTCCTTTCTTTTCATAATTAATTTGAACATGGTTATAACAGACTACAAATACACTTGTAAAACAGATGTAGAGAAAGGTGTCTGACTTGGGGCAACTGCTAGACAAAGTAAATGTAACTGAAGTGCAATTGACCAAAAATTTGATCTCTTGCACTCTTTATTTAAAAAGCAAAATGCAGAAACTATCATCCATTTTGTGGCTGTATTACATGATGACTGTTTCACAGTTAATTTTAGACTTCAGTTAAAATTCCATAAAAAGCTCGGTTTGGCTGAAAATGAGAGAGTAAGCAGTGATTATAATCACATCATCATCACATCCCCTGGCCTGTGTGACTCCCTGCTTGCAGATAGACCATTTCTGTCTTTTCCCATACGCTGCCTGCTGTAGCTGCTGGATACTGGCTGCTGGGAACACTTTCTGCTGCAGAGGTTCTTGTGAACCTTCTGGAACAGCACAGCACGCTCAGAGTTCCCCCACACTATGCCTGTGATTATTTGTGCATGACAGCGGGACTCTCTGGTTATCAGTTACTGCACATTGTGCTCTAATCTTATTTCCTGCAAATAAGAGACTACCATGGCATAGTGATTTTATTGGCTTGCACTTTTGCCTTATTCAGTAATGATTATCACGGCGTTTTGTTAAAAGGGAGGTGGTCTTTCATGTCATGCTTCACCCATCCTCTGATAAAAACTGAAATAACATCTCTCAAAGTTAGTTGCTATTTAAAAGCAGCTGAAATGATATTTGCTAAAAAGTTACTGAATGCATTCCAAATTTGGCATAGTGATCCATGTGGGAGGATTCTACTTTTTATAAAACTTTACAAAAAAGTGAACTCCTGTAAATTTGACTCAAGTAGAACTATTTTACAGACAGTCAGTGATGAACTGAACACTATTTCTTCATGTTGTCAATTAGCTTTACCAACATTACAATTTCCAAATACTTTACCTCCTGTTAAAACTACATGTATTTCACAAAGTCACAGAATCAAGGAGGTTGGAAAAGACCTGTGAGATCATGGAATCCAATCTATGACCACCATGTCAACCAGAGCATGGCTCTCAGTGCCGTGTCCAGTCTGCTTAAACACCTCCAGGGAAGATGATTCCACCACCTTCCTGGGCAGTCCATTCCACTGTTTAACAACCCTTTCTGTGAAGAAATTCCTCCTAATGTCCAACTTAAACCTCCCCTGGTAAAGCTTAAGACTGTCCTCTCATCCTGTCACTTGTTACCTGCGAGAAGAGCCGACGCCCACCTGGCTGCACCCTCCTGCCAGGGAGCTGTAGAGCAGCAAGGGGACCCCCGNGCCTGCCCAGATCCCCTGCAGAGCCTTCCTACCCTCTAGCAGATCAACACTGCCACCCAACTTTGTGCTGTCCACGAATTTACTGTGCACTCAATCCCCTTATCTGGATTGTCAATAAAGATACTAAACAGGACTGGACCAGGGGGACACCAGGAGTGCACATGAAGTAGGCAGAACAGGCACAGAAGTCCAGGTATGTCACAATAACAACCAAGCACAGCACCCTTAACCATTGCTCCAGCTTCAAACCCATCAGGTGCAGTTTGAAAGCATCTTCCTTTCAGGTCAGGAGATGAACTTGAACTGAACTGAAGATGGTACATTCCCGAGGAAGCAGAGAGAACAGCAGTGTGCCTAGTTAGAAAAATATAATGTACTTGACAACTGTTAAGGGAAAACTTACCAAAGAATTTCCTGGTATTTTTTATCATTGTGCTGGAGCTGCAGGCTATGAAATTTAAGTATTTCTCAGGAAGCTTTCTTTTTGCTTACAGTGTAAGACTTATGCAAAGATATGCATATTGAGGTGTATACATCTGTATGGCATATGACTCTCTGCAAATATTACAGTGTAGTTAAGTAGCATTAAAAGTATTAGAAGTATTTAAATAGTTAAAAGTATTTTTGTACATTTTTTGTCTTGCATATTAAAAATTTAAAAGCTAAAATAGAAATGATTTGTTCTTATTAATGCCAAAATCTAGACACCATCAAATGTATTCTACACAGTATGCTGTAAAATGAGTTCAGTGAACTGTAGTGTAGAAATCTCCAGGAGGGTGTTGTCCACCTCAGTTACAGGCACAATCTAATAGCCTTTCCAAAAAAGAACAAAGTAACTTCCAGTTTCTGAGGGATGCTGGAATGACCCCCAGCCTCAGAATGGAGCTACCAACTTACTTGGAGCTAGTTACTTGTACAAAACACAGCAGAGGCAGACAGATTCGCTGGTATCTGTTCAGTGGTACCAAACCTAAAAGGCAAGAGCAGGATTTTGATGAACAGAGGTTACTCCTGGCTGTAGGACAGCACTTCTCCCTTGACAGGAGAAGTCAAGGAGACTTCTTGACATCATGTTGTGTGAAGGCTGAGGTACACAGGTGAAGACGCAGCCATCCCAATCCCATACAACCCTATCCCAGTCCTTAGAGCCATTCCATAACCCTCATCCCATTTTCAGACTCCACCCTTTCTTCTGTCAGCACCAATATCTCTATTATGACAGTCTATGATGGCCCCAACTGTCTGAGCATGTAAGTGCCACTTGCTGTTCCTTGGTACGACCAGAGCTGACAGTCCTTGCAGGCACAAAGGAGTGCCTCAGCTGTGAGAAAGAACAGCAATAGGAAAAGGCAAGTTTTGGAACACAAATGAGGAAGGAGAGGGAATCGCCAACCCATGGCAGGACTTGTTCACTATGTGTCAGCAATCTCTTATTTAGAAGTTGCTTTCTTTGAGTTGTGGAACTTGTCATTTCACAGCCCAGTTTCAACCATCAAGACATTATTCACATTAGTCTCCGTTGTTTTCTGTTTATATTCTACCTCATGACTCCAATCCATGCCTCAACAATTCTGATCCTCTCCCTGACCTCACCACCCACACATTTCAAGTAACTCTTGACTGCTAACTTCTCAGTGACTCACTGCCAGGTCATCTTATTCACTGTATGTTCAGCTATTTCATCTCAAGGCACCATCATCACAAAATATTTTATAGGACTCCACCAGGGCTGCTTTAAAAATAGCAGGGGTAACTGACAGTTTTAGGTTCCTCCAGCAAGATTAGAGACATGCCATCTTTACTCAACAAAAGTGTCAGAGTTGAAGGACCAGACTGCTGTAGTTGTCTGTCCTACGAAGGTTCACAGGCCTCTGCCTCTTCTCCAACCTCTGCACCTTCCTCATCCTCCTTGCGGTTTGGCTGGGCCTTCTGCAAAAGTCTGGGCCCTGCCAAGCCGATAACCAGGGCTCCAACTGGAGCAGTGATCAAGATAGCCAAGAAAGCTACTGTCAGTACATCCATTCCATACTTTTCCAGCTGCTCATCTTGATGTTGCCTTGCTGTATCCAGGGCAAGAGAACCTATTGCAGCCTGCAGGGAAGAAAACATTGCTGAGATGGAGCAAGTAATCTTTAGCACTGAATGAGGAAAAAAGGGAAACTATCATTAGTCAACATTTCACATATATTTGACATTTTTAGTACGTTCAACCCATTTATTTCTAGGCTGTACACAGCAAACGTATTACACTCATGAGAACAATTTTCACTTGACTACGCTTGGAATTTCCTAATCAAATGAATTTATCTGTGTGGTTTCCTCCTGTGAAGAACACTGCTTAGCTGCCATTTTATTCACATTTCTGGAGAATGTGTGATTAATGAAATAGGCCAGTATAGTGTGTATCACAGCTGTTAAAATGCCACACTTAGAAAATGTATCCTGGCAACAGTCAACTAGTGGCAGCTTCTGAAAATTTAATTCCCTGATCATGTAAATAAGCCTCACCTGTTTTGATTATTAACTTTTGTTTGCAAGTAATCATGCTATTGAGACAAAGTCCAAATGACTTGACAATCACTGAAATAAAGGAGCAGGAATGTAGCCAGCCTGAGGCATCTCTATTAATATGGCTCTCAGACTACTCCTTATCAAAATAATCATAAAGTGAAACCCATTCTGAGTCTTGGTGTGACTGTCCTTGCAGACCCTTCATTTGTAAGAGGGAAGCGCTTTTACCTTTGTGAGTTCTCAGAATCTGTATGTGAAGGCACAATAATCAGCAATGGCTGAGAAATCATTAAATTTCCTGTGGTATATGTACAATTCACTGTCATTATAAAGAGTAAACCCAGGATGCAAGCAAAACACCTGCACATAGAAGGTTCTGCACACACTTTTCAAGCAGTTAGAGTGTTTCAGAATATGAACAGTCAATATACTACACTCAGCTGTCAATGAGCCTGAACCTTTCCCTGCTTACTGCTGTGCTAGTTACAGGGAACTTTGATAAAGAAAATAGATTTAGCCTGGAATGAAAGTGGTGTTGTATTGTTTACCTGGACAGTGGCTTTGGGAATCCATGCCAATGAGACAAATACCTTCTCCTTGAAATTAAACCCAGCAAAAGACACCAGCAGGAACGTTGCTATGATTCGCACAACTAGGGCAATGCCTAATATAGCAACACAGAGCCCTGCAACAGACAAACACTTCTCAGGACTTTTGTGCATAGGTGCTTCTGTTTTGATTTTTTTTGGGTCAGCCATAGTCTGCTTTGCTTTAGATTTCTTTACTGAGATTCTTTCAAAGCCAGTAATAAAAAGCTGGATAATTTGTGAATGATCTTACCAACAGTTTCAGGCCTAAGAGATGTAACGGATACTTCTGCTCCAATTAAACCAAAAAGAAAAGGTTGAAAGATATTCCATGCAACTGCCACAATTTTTTCTATTTCCTCCTGCAATAAAAACAAAACTCATCTGTAAATTCACAAAAAAGATGGCCAAGCAGACACAACAGTTAAGTAATCACAGGACAAAGTGAAAATGTTTCATAAAGATTGTCCAGAATTACTCCTCTTTCTTTGACCTAATACTAAAACATTCAAAATCAGGTGCACATCTTTTGAAGGTCAGAGTAGCTGTCCTAGTAAATAAATGTTTGATGTCTTGAGAGGAGAAATAAAAAGCACTGGTGTTTGAACAGTAACAGAGCAGTTTGCAGACAACAGGAAGAAAATAAAGCATTGCTGATTTTCAGTATTTAGAAAGATGTAATTTCAACAGCTTTGCTATGAAGTTTCTGAGCCTTTGGGAACTGCATGCCTAAACATGTTCTTCCATTTGGAGCTGAGCAGAGTCAGACTCTCCCAAGTTTCAGTCATGACCTAACTCTGTTTGTGCTGCACTCAGAGGCCTCTCTCCATGTCAGCAGCAGCAAGTCAGTCAGAGCAAGCCTGAAATCACATACTAGGAACAAGTGCTGAACTTTCCACTGCAATATAGTGTATAAAGGCAAAACCATCTTTTCTCCTCATGTCTGAACTTTACACAATTTTCCTAAAACAACTGCTCCCAGGGTAAACAGGAATCTTCCACTTACATGAAAAGATACACATAGCATATGAAACAGCACTTGTCTTTTAATTAAGGGAGTTCTACAATAGCAAATAAACCTTCAGGCTGGAGTGTGTGCAAAATATAAGTGCAGTGCTGTGTCACTTAATAATCAATCCAGAGCCTAGAGATGTCCTATCCTTGGTATTCTCTTTGGGACTGATCCTGCACCACCCTCTTGCTCTTCTGTCAATGGAATAGTAGGTTGCAGTAATACAAAAACTTCAGTAACCTTAAAGAAAATGACGTGGAAATATATATATATATGTATATATATATATCTAAACATTTTTGCATCATTTCTCCTTGTTATTTCACCCTTTTAAGTTCTGGCAAAATAAAAAAATAAATTAAAAAACCCCAAACAACAACAACAAAAAAACAAACCCCACCAAAACAAAAAACCAACCAACCAAAAAACCCAACCCAAACAAGCCCCTGCACAACCCAAACAAAAAAACCCACAAAAAACCCCCCCAAATAACCACAAAGAAAACCCACTCCAGAAATCCTCTCTTTACAGATTTAAGTCTATTTAGTGGTCATTTGACTTTTCCAGGAATAGGTTCAGTGTTCTCTGTAGACAGTGTTTGTCAAGTGCTTCCACCACGGAGAGTGGGAGGCAGTGGCCTTTGAGAAGCTCAGCAGGAAAACCTGGTAATATATTGAGTACAAAGACACCTCTATCTCCATCTGAGAAAAAAAGAGCTAAGGCATTTGACATCAATATACTTAAGGCCATGAAGCTTCATTCACTGATCAAAAGAATTTAATCTAAGCTCTTATGGACTGTTATATATACTCACACTCTTTCAAGGTCCTTCCTCCTGAAATGGTTTAAAAGCTTTTCAGTAGAGAGCTTGATCAGCTGTAATGTCCTTAACTAAAGTCCCAAGAAGAGCTTTTCATCCTTTAAAATTGTACAATCTTAGTTTCTTTTCACTGTTATAACAAACCTTGAGATCTTAATAAAGTCAGGGTCAAGATGGGGATAATAACATGGACTCTACTATATCTAATCCCCTTTCCTTTTTCTTCCCCTTCTCCTACTGAATGTCACAAAGCTAGAGCTGTGGAGAGAAAGATGCCCTCAAAACGTGAAACGTAGATAGTATGAAGCAAAAGAGGCAGTCAGACATAGCAAGGTACAGAAAGGCAGTGGGGCAGCAGCAGTAAGATGAAGTAGGCTAGTACCCAAGAGAAAGTAACTAAAAAGCAGTATGTTTGTATGGGTTTTGTATGGCCTTACATCATCCTTTATTGTGTGCACCCTTGGAATCTGTTGCCCAAATTACACTGGCTGGGATTTGAGAAAGATGAGAGAGGATAGTTAAACCAGTGCTTTTCATTTCACCCCCTCCAAACCACAGGGAACAAACTCCCAGAGTATTCAGGCCATGTCCACAGCTGGATTTTGGACACCCATTTGTAAATTTATCATAAAGTGACTGCATACAGACACAGAGCTGAGAATTAAAGCTTTGGATTGCTACTGTCAAGTGCCTTCACAATTAAGTCTGCTTCATATGGCCTAAAACATCTAAGAAAAGCTGAGCATTCCTCCATCAGTATGCCAGGCTTTGTGTTGGCATACACATTGCTCTACTGACATAGATGGTAACTTTCTGGCATGGGAAATCCTAAAGACTTCTAAAACAAATGTAGAACGTGCTGTTTTGTTTGGTGGGGTTTTTTTGGCTTGTTTGGTTTTAAATCTGTACACCCCCTAACACTCCACAAATATACCACTCCTGACAGAAATTCAAGCTCCTGTCAGCCTGTACATTCACCAGACTTGGATATGGTATGCTTCTTATGTAAACATTCACCTTTTCATCAGACCATCCCACACCTGCCACGAAAGCTAAGACTAATGTGCAGAGCCCTCCTGATCCAGGGAAGCCAAAGTAGATGCTGCCAAAAACAGCAAACATGGACAGTCCCAGTACAAAATATGATCTCTTCCATGCCAAAGATGCCTGCAGCCAAGGAAAAAGACAAACAAAAAAGTGAGTTTCTTTCAGAAAAGGGGGGAAAAAAGGTACTCTTGTTAATTCTGAAAATAAGAACCTGAAAATTAAAAATTAATAATTTTGAAGGAATCAAAGCTTTCAAGTGAGACTTGAACCGGTCAGTTGGATTGAGGATTTTTTTCAGACATTAATTCCTAAGAATACAAATTTTGAAAATGCCATTTTTTCTTCCTCTTCCCATCCAAATTCTTCTTGCCACTAGGCTATTTTTATCACAAGGAACATGATGCTCTGTTCCAGCAGCTCTGCCTCAACTCTGCGATAGCAGGATTTTCTACCTGTGTAGTCAAGTGTTACAACAGTTTATCCAAGGAAAGGTGAAATCTTTGCCACCAGACGTTTTTAAGGACAATTCAAACATTTGCCAGGAATAATTTAGTTTTATTTCATTCAGTCTCACAGCAGACAGTTATATACCATTGTTCCTCATTTCTATCTAACTGTTTAGCTCTCGTATCACACTTCATACATTATTTAATAAGAAAATTTGATGCCACTGAGGGCAATAGATGCTCTGAATACTGACTTTGGTAGTCCGGAGCGTTATCTACATTCTTCCACAATTTTCTGTTCATTTAATTACCCCTTGACAGAAAATCCATCTACCACTTTCTATAAATGTAATTTTTATGGGAAGTAACACATTCTAATTAATACTAATGATATGATCAATCACTTAAAACTTCTAATACATCTGCTTTATTAATTTTTAATCTTAGGCCTACTGGATATATCTTAAAGAAGTAAATATGTCCTGCATCAATCTAATAAATTATTATTTTACTGTCTGAAATGGGTATCAGACCCTTCCTCTATTTCCACTACCTTCAATGAGAGCAGGATGGTGAGTTGGATTCCAAACTTCCATCAGGAAGGACTATGAGATCATACATTATCATTGGTGCAGTAAGTAAGTAATCACCTTTAAAACACATACT
The DNA here is from genome assembly GCA_013400175.1 of Phainopepla nitens. Lineage (NCBI taxonomy): Eukaryota > Metazoa > Chordata > Aves > Passeriformes > Bombycillidae > Phainopepla > Phainopepla nitens. The sequence continues at coordinate 40,144 of VXBQ01001916.1, read as the reverse complement.
CACTTGATAGGTTTTGCAATCTGGAAGCTGCTAGCACTCTAAAAAGCTTTCCCCAAAACCAGCTTCACAGGAAGCTTGGAAATTAACAATTAAAGAAAATAACCCCTTAGCAGAGAATCACTTTTTTATAATTTTTTTTAAACTAGGTTTTTACCTGATCATGGCTTGGGAAATATCGAATAAACATTCCCAGAATTCCCCCAGCTGCTATGCCAACAGCAACCTCCAGCACTCCACGGAGCACATTGTACAGAGTAGACCCTATTTCGCAAAAGAAAAACACCTTCAGTAAGCCATACACAGACCTTCACTCAAACCATGCCCTAGACCTATGAGGGTGATTCCAGGACAGTGTCTGCTTTAAATTACTCTGGGCAAAGGAGTTCAGGAGGGAAGCTATGGCCCTGAAGGAACTGGATGGTGCAACTTTCTTTCTCTGAAATCTCGTGCCAAGAAAGTGTGCAAGAGAAGTCAGAGAAAGAACCGCTGTAAGAACACTGCCAAACCCAGTGAAATTTCAAAGCATTATGTTGGGCATGCAGGGCCCAGACTTGGCAGCTGAGGGAGCAGTGAGGGAAAAATGTTCTCTGAAACTTATTGTGACCCACAACTCAGAGCTGACAATGTTACACTAACTTTTGAACACGGGTAATTTCCATCTCAGTATTTAAGGTTATACATGAATTTCATAATGAGATGCCATTCAGTTACAAACCAGTCAGCCATAACAGAGCACACATTCTCCAAAATACCACTGTTCTGCATTTCATCATGTACAGATTAACCAGCATACCGGAGGAGAAAGCCATCCCAAGGCAAGTGTTGAAGCCTGTGATAGCCAGAATGTCATCGATGCTGCCAGCTGCCATTAGCAAAGTTGGGACACCTTTCTCCACCCCATATCCCCCAGCTTGTAAAACCAGCATGGAGGGAACCACCACAGCAGGGGAGACTGCACCTAGAACAAAACTGGAAACACACAGGTTCAGCATCTCAAAAAGAAAGCACTGAACTAAAAAAACTTCAAAATGTTCTGACCTTAATTCTTTTGAAGTATAAATAAGTAGACCTTTATGTAAAATATTTTTCTAACCTCTCCCCTCTAATTACAAGGAGGGATATTTCTATGCAGATCTGCAATCAGTGCTTACTTTCTGCCCAGCTCAGTAACATGAAAAGCAAAGGGCTCCACAGACTAAAACTGGCGTCTCCAGTGCACGCCAGTTATGCTCCCTGACAGATGCCTTGACTGTCCCATTTGGAAACCTGGTCTAGACGTGCCTGTGACTCAGTAGCCCAGTTCCTTCTCATAAAATTCAGCGTGTGCCAGAGGAGGAGTTCACCCATCTTGTTCTAGCATATGGGTCTGGCTCAAATCCACCACTTTAGATAGGACTAGATGGAAAAGGTCTTCTCCTCAAACATGTTACTCCGGAATACAGCACGCCGTATCTTTATCTTTGACTTGTGACAAGAAGGCTGTCCTGTGTGCACCTCTCTGTGTGGAAGTTCTGAATTCTAGTATGAAAATTTTCCGAGTTGTGGTATAATTTTCTGTCCCTAAAAAGCCTCCTGTGTTGTGGTTCAGCTCAGGGATTGCACTATCCTTCTTCCTTCTTCAAGTATTCAGGTCACAAACACAGAAAAGTAATGATGCAAGTACTCCTCCGCAGCCTGAAAATATGACCTTTAAATTAGCCACAGAGCCAGACATAAATGGTAAGCAAAAGACCACAGGGGCTAAGCACAGCTTCCCAAATGGCACTGAACTGAGGTCTCTGCTTGGCACAGAGAACAACGCTTGGATCATTTAGCTGCAGCCTGAAAACCAGCACTTTCATCATACAGGAGAAAAGACAGTACATTACCCTAATATAAATCCCCACTGCCATGGCAAATGCAGGAACAAGTAGGCAAGGACAGCAGCTGTGCCTGTTTCTGAGAGGCACGGGCCGAAAGCAAGCCGTAAGCAGACAGCTTTGAGCTTCTTAAGAGCCTGCAATCATACAGGCACAATAATGTCAGTACCCTTGGCTTTACAGAGAGGAAAAACATTTACCATCTGATATGTCTTGTTAAAAGAATTCTGTCTCAGCTGCACTATAGGACACGACATAGCCTAAACTAGAGATAAGCCCAAGCCCGACTGGATTTGGATATAAAAGTGTGGCAGTAAATCTAGGTTTGACAAGGTTCCTGAATGTCATGGGAAGGAGTAACAGAAAATTCTGTTTGCCTTCTTGTCATTTGCTCCATCCACAAAAGATTTTATTATAATCCCAGAAGTTGCATGAGCACTCCCAAAAATTGCTCCAAAATCTATGAACAAATCATGAGAAGTTGTAGAACTCCATCAGCTTGGCACAAGGAACCAAGCATCTTTTAGCTGTCCTCACTTGATATTCAGACTAAGCTCCTTGTGGCTCAGTTACTTAAAAAAAAAATTCTAAACTGGCATATTTACTTGTAACAGTTGTCTTTCATAGTTAGTCACAAACATGAGTCTATTAAGGCTAAGTCCCTAATTTTGACATGGAAATAAAAAAAAAAAAAAATCAGTGAGTTCCACTTTTTACCAGTCTAGTTTATCCTAGCATAATCAAGAGTTTAGCAGAGAAATTGACTTCTTTGTCTTCACAGTTTCAATTACACGAGGAGCGATTTAAACTGCATCAAAGCATTGCCACACACAGAGTCCAAATGACAGTTTCACTGCCACATGGAAGAAAAATGAGTCAAAAAGGAAGTTCCCTCAGCAAGAAAAATGTCATGAAATAGAAAGAAATGCAGTCTCACAGAACTGGACATCCATGCTGTGTCTAACAACAAACATGCTCACATAAGCCTCAGTATCTTTGAAAATAAGATGATGGATACCATAGGAAGACATTTTTCAATACTGACAAAACCTTATTTTCCTAAATAACTGTAGCACTGGCAACTCTCTAAGAGCTTTCCTTGGTTAAAAAAATGAGTTTAGATGTTCTAAACTACCCATACTTTACCTAAGTTTTATATAAACTCTGAGTGGTTCCTTCAAAAGGCAGGGGCCAACATGGTACAGCTTTACTTCAGCCAGCTCTTTTTGAATAAGCAAAACCTTGCCTTCATCAATTTATGAAATATCACGTTTCTTACAGTGCAGAGGCTATTTTTTGTTCACAGAACTGTTCATTGTGATGAGAATCATTGTTTCAGTAGTGCAGCAGGATTTATCTTTGCAATTAACATATTTGTGTTAAAATGGCCATGATTCAAAAAAAAAAAAAGTAAAGAAAGTCTCGCAGGGTTTTACACTTTTGTGGTTGGTTGGGTTTTTTGGATTTCTGGCCACACAAAATCATTCTCTTTCAAGGGATCCCTTCCATTACTTCAAATTTTCCGTATGAACTAACAGGGAGTTTGTCAGGGAGTATAAACTATAAACTCTTCCTGACAAACTGTGACGGTGCACTCATCCTCAATTTGTTCTGCTCACAAAAGTCAGGAAATGAAAATAATCATAAAATCAGCTTTCTTCAGAATTTTTTTTGATTGCTTGGCTACTGTACAAATCCAACTGCCAGTATTAACATAGATATAAGTATACAAAAGAAACTATGCTTTCTGTAATGATCTAATCTGCAGATACTCCACGACTGAGCAGTTCAATATTTTTAATGGAACCAATTATTCAATTTTTTTTGACTGCTGTTGTATGGTCTTCCTCACAGAAATGGCTGGTGCCATACCTTTGGATCCAGGCCGAGTCCTGCTCGGGTCAGGATAATGGAAAGAGCAATATTCCTCAGTGCTGCAGACCAGCGTAGGTTTATCTGGACAAAGTCACTGATGAATGGGGTATTTCGGATTAGGAAACCAGCAAGTAGCATCCCTTAAGTCAAAACAAATAAGCGCCTGTCAAATGATTTTTTTTTTATTGCACAAGAAAAGCTTGCATAGCACTCTTAAAAAGTGACACCATGTCATGTTTTTATGAGAGAAAAAGAAACAATTTGTACTCTGAATTATTAGCCATGCTTTAACAATGGGACTGAGGCATGAGAAGAGGCAAACACATCTAAAGCCGTGGCCTAAGGACACAGCAGGTCACCAATGAATAAATCAGCAGGGTGCTGATACACAGCTTTAGTGGGAGTCAAAAGAATTCAGCTTTGTTTACCAGGTGCAAGTCATACTTACCACAAGCAAAGACACCTTTGCATCCTTAAAGATTTTTTTTCTTGTTAGCTTGTTTTAACACAAAAATAGGAAGATCATCTAATATTGTATTTATCTCAGAAGCTGGGAATCATTAAAAATCCTCTTTGGTGTAAGAAGTGCAGGTATCACAGGAACCATAATGCTGCATTCATTAGGAAATATAATCTAAACCAGCTCATCATGGACTAACTTAAACATTTTAAAGTGCTCTGGCAGTGGGACTCTTACACAAAGAGGGGACAAAACCGGCAAGGGAAATCAGAAACTTTGTCTTATCCTCTATTTGAGCTACTTGCAAGTTATAACATTTTACAAATATTAGTAAAACTGTCCAGAGACTTCTTGCAAAGCTATCAAAGCCACAGCTCTGGAAGGATATGGAAAAGTACAGGAAAAGTTGGCTCTAAATATGGATCTACACAGATTCATTGTGAGTCCTGATGATTCAAAGATACATTTTTGTGGCATAATTTTGTATTAGTCATGTTAAGAAACAGGAAACTTAAAAAAGACAAAAAGTAAACAAATCAGTGTGCTCGGGTTGGTCCCAGCTTGGTGTGAGCCTTGACTGTGACCTTCATTTTTCTTGGGACACTCTAAACTTTCAGACACTGTTTCTACCACATCTTGGAAAAAAACAGTGTTATGATTAATCTGGGGTACTTTATGACAATTGTATCAGGCTGGCACTGTGATCACATGCTCTTTGCAACATCTGCATGAGGTCCAAAGTCACTGGAGCTACTCTGATCTGGAAATCTACTTAACAAAAACCTCCACCTCAAAGGACATCTTAACTGATTTGCTCCATGTTTCCTGCTGCAGAAACCTCTCTGAACATGCATCTGAAATATATTATGTGGTTGTTTCAGTACCAATTTCACTGCTTTTTTCCTGAGAGAGGCTCACAATAAGGTACTTAAGTGCTCAGCCATCCACCTTTCACTCTACTGGACCTAGCAAAAGTGGGTTAAAGGCATGTAAGAGCACAAAGTTTGTATTTTTAATGTAAAAGCAGAATATTCACAGACATGGTCCATCTCATCTTCTGAGTCATAGATTTCTCCAATTTTTCTCAAAGATGGGGGATCGGAACAATGAACTCTGTCCTAAACAACTCAAGAGACGTGCTGTCATGCTGAAATTTCTGTTGTCCAGTATTACCTGCCTGACAAGCAGTTTCATGCTCAACTTGTAACTTTTAGATATAAATGTAATTAAAACACTCCCAAAGAAGCAGAATCCAAATGGGCAGAAATACTTGTATTTGTTTCAGAGGGATGTTTACTTAGAAAGGGCAGACTCCCTGCGTGTGCCACTCTGCGTTCATATTGCAGGCATGCATGCCACATGCAAAACCTCTCTCCCTCTCATTTGAATTTTTTCTCCTGTGGTAGAATTAAGCAGCACAAGAGTGCACCTGCTGCCTGGAGAGCACTGTGTGAGGCTCAACACCAGCTGTGCAGGCTACAGAATCACACCTGGGCACTGCAGGCCCACCCTGCTGAGGGGTTTTACTGCCTGTCAACAGCTTTACTCATTTATGCACTAAACATAGCAAGGGGAGAGGATACAACTGGTGAGGAGAACCTGGAGCTTCATTTCCAGCTTCACTGACATCACAGCATTTTCAAAATATTGTACTCATCTAAGCAAGTATAAAACCTCCTCTAGGCAAGAAACCTGGAAAGATTTTAAAGATGTCGGAATTAACATTATTTTCATCTCCCATTTCTATTTTGCATTTCTATGTAAAATTAAATAGGGTGTTGATGTGAAAAAAAAAATGTTACAATTGAATCAAAATAACTCTCTGCAGAATTATTCCTTTTTGTGAATTTATATTCTCAGGTTTCAGTTATCTTGAGATAAAGGAAGGAGTAGAAAGAAATCCTTTGGACTACCAACAGTAGGGAATTGCTATAATGTTTTCTTTGGAAAACACTTTCATTCTGTGAGATAGTAAAGAAACAGCTCAGCAATAATTTTGCAAAGAGATTACTATTCTACTGTAAGATGATGTCTGGATTAAGATTCCTCTTTGGTATTATTAAACCCAAATTTTAAGTAACTGTGACAGAAGGGTCTGAAGGACAGAAAACTCTGAGTCAATAGGCATACAGTTCTCTGACCCACAAAGAATTAAGAAGAGAGCCTTAGTTAATTTCACCTGAGCCAGTTTGGGGAATTGAATTTTGCACCTTTTCAGAGAGGACCAGAAAAAGTCATTTGGAAAAGCTACAGATTTTGAATGTGACACAGTTTACTTGTTCCCAATTCAAACACATCTACCATACAGATACTACTTGATGGTTTAAACACCACAAAATATGCAGGAAGAAAAGAAGGAAGGATATCTTACCCAGAAGAGCAGGGAGAGGGGGTAGTGCTCCTATTTTAATGAATCCAAAAATTTTACCTCCAATGACAGCAAAGAAATAAAGAAACAGAATTCCAAAGAGATTTCCACCTGGGAGACACTCAGCCCCAGTTATGGACCAAACCACAGCCCAAACCAGCACCACAAATGCAACTGGAATAAAACAAAAAAAAATTAATATTTAATCATCTCTCAGAAACAACTCTGCTGTTAGATCATGTGTTTTGCTATCAAAGAAAAAAGTTAACCCATGACTTTTAGAAATGAAATGACTTATCTTAAAAATTAATTAATCATAGCAATGCAGTTAATCTTTGATGGCTCCTAAACGGATGTTCTGACTTTAGAAATGCTAATACACTTTAAAAATGGTAACAGGAACATCATTAAACATCAAAAAAGAACTGAAGCATAATTTTTTTGGCTGAATGTGTTTGTGCAATACATTGGTATCCCTCGGGAAAAAATTCTGAAGAGGTTCAGGTCTCTGGAAATCTAGGATACAAATACTTCCCTTGATACAGCAATCAAAGCAGGATAATACAGAGAGGGAAAAATCCTGAAAAATATTATGAGAACAGGGTGGGAAAAGATTATAAAATATGTAAAAATATTATGCTCTTTCAAGGTTCACAAATCTGTTCCAACAGTTGTCCAACAAGAATAGGCATACATGCATATAAAACAGAAGACTGAAGGAGAAGAAAAAAATGTGCTGAATAAATGTTCTGCATTTTCAGATTGGAGTTTTCTTAATCTTACTTGAGGGTGACAGGTGGCAAAGGAAGACCACTAGATTTCCAAACATAAAAGCCTAAGAATTCCAAGTGGCTGTGGAAGCAGTCAAAGACACATGAAAAGTCTTTTGTTAGGAAAAATCTTAAATAATTGGCTAGCCAGGCATCTCTTTTAGGAGTTTTCAGTTTGGGAAAAATTCTAAACAAAATAGACTAGCTTGCCTTGTAGTGAGGACTCTTGGCTTTGCAAGCCTGTGGTATTAAGGACAAACTGTCAAGACAAAAATTAGGAGGTCGGTCTTCTGATAAAAATTGTTTGCAGTGCAAAAACATACCTACCATAGTAAATACATGAGACTGAAGAAACAAAAACTCTACATTCAAACATTTGTTTCATCTTTTTTCCACTCTGGCTAAAACATTCAAACAACAGTGTGATAAGTAAAACACAGCTATTTCCATTCATTATTTTCAAGGACAATGGATAGACATCATCCCATTCAGAGAAACAAGTATTTCATTTGCCATTTCTCATTTTAATTAAACTCTCTTACTTACCATTTGTCACTGTTTGGGCCAGTAAACCCTGAGGAGGACAAGCAAATATTTGCCTCCATGTTCTTTCAGGAATTGAAGACCCTGCTGTCGGTTCTGGAGGTTGCTGAGTGCAGTGGTTTAAGAGAGCAGTTTCTTCTGTTTGTACATTCCCATCAGTACCTTTGGCATCTGCTGTTGGTCCCTGCTGAATGCAAACAAGGAGAGTCCCTCAGAAGTGGCACTGTAGGTATTTGAAGTAGTGTGCAACACCTGAAGTCAGCTGAGATGCACTGCATCCACACTGGCTACAGACAACTACTTTAACTAAACAACCACTACAGGGATGTCCAGCTTTGACATATTTATGGCATTTTTCGCCCTGTGTTTTTTTTTTTGCAAAGAACTGCATGTGAGAAATTGCAGGCCATTTGCCTTTTTATCTGCAACTGACAGAGCTCGTGTCCCAATAGATATAGCACCTGTGCAGTAACAATATTTGCATATTTGATGAAGAAACAATAATAGCAGGCTAGGCTCAGCTTGTTTTGTGTACAAAACAAAACATTTATTAATATTTTCTACAATTTGGTAAGTTTCTGCTTCCAGACTGGATTTCACAATACAGTTAATGATCAGCATCATTCCAGTGAAATGGCGCTTTTAATGTAACTCCTAAATGACTTCTGTTGCAAAGCCTCAAACCAAAATAACAAAACAAAGATGAAAGACACAGCAGAGCTGGCCAGCACAAGCTTTACTCACATGATCCATTGCTGGAAGGTTCAAGCTGCTAAGTCAAAGTAGAGATGGAGAAATACTACCCTGAGTGTTATTCCCTTGAAGCTGTTCTCTTATACTGGTACATCTACTTATCCATATTCATAACCAAAGCATTTTTTGACCATTTTTGGATATGTCTCACTTAATTTTAGCATTATTTTTGACAAGTTAATCATCTGCCTTCCTGTGTCATTATTCATGTCAGCATATTGTCATACAGTAGACATGGAACTCTGCTTATAATGTGGTTTGGCCCTTGTCCAGTACTAGTTCCACATTTCTGATTATTTTTCTGTCTCTTCCTTCTCTCTCTCTCTCTCCCCATATAGATATATATATTCCTTACTCAGAGTCATGACTGGAACACAAATCTCGTGAGCTTTCAGCATGGAGTTACTTGTTTACCCCATGATTCCGTGACCACCATGTGCATAAAGATGTGCCATATACTCATCTATATGAGATACACTCAATATCATATGCTTACTTTTAAGTGCCTTTTACATTAAGAATTTTATTCTTTAAAAAGGAAAAAAGGAAAAAGAGGGTTCTCTCTGACTAGAAGGATACTTTGAGATCCTAGTTAATTACCTCACTTGGCTCATGCATGGGAATCATGCCATTTCTCTCACATACTGCTGGTTCAGAATCTTCACAGTCATTTACATCTTCCTTTACCATTGTTGCAAACCTAAAGAAAGAAATAAAAGTAGAAAAGTTAAAGAGAAGTAAATAATCATTATTTTCCAAATGGATGACTTCTCGGTGATGTCTTTTCCCCACAGAACAGATGGAAAAATCCTCTCAGGCAAATTTCAAGTTTAATGGTTTTGTGTCCCTCTGTATGCTGTACCTAAGAACAAGAGACAGAAACTAACCAAAGAACAATATTAAGCTTAGAAATTCAAGCACACACCCACAAAAAAACCCAAACCAAACCAAAACCAAGCAAACAAAAACAAACAAAACAAACCTCAGTTTTAGAATCACAATTATCTGTGCTAACCTCTTCATTCCTTCTTAAAACTATGGCTGTAATACATCTTTATCTATTTGTGCCTCCTTTCAGCACATCATAAAGGTTATTTGCTATCAGCACCACTCTGCAGGACCATTCGTTCTGAAAAGTGTCACAGGTCCTGTGTACATGTCAGTCCAAGTCACCATTTAATAAAGTTAGAACAACTATAGTTTCTAAAACTCTAAGAAGTTTCTAAAGCTACAGGAGGGGACACTTTCCCCCTAACGTAAGCCTGACTGATCCAGGTTAATTTTCAGATGAATTTTAAGAACGTGTTAGATGTTACTAGTTACAAACACATTGACTGAGTATCTAAGAAAGTGAAGATGCCTGTTTGAATAAAGATCAGGACTTTTCACAGCTTGCAGCCTGATTAAACACAGCTCTTTTCTACTGATTATATCTTATGGAGATACATCTCAGAGTAGGAAATTAGATCCAAGTCATTTGTGGATAATTATTGTATTTGCTCTCTCTAACTGGTCCACTTCTTTTCCCATAGATTCTTAACAGCATATATGGCAGTGCACTGTTTGCATGTCAGATATTTTTTGGTGCACATATTTACTGTAGTTTCACAAGTGTGAGCCATCAAGGGGGGCAGGCATATATCTGGAGACAAGGTTTGATAGTGTTCTTTCTTACAGCAAAGGTTGGCATATATTCTCCATCAGCTAAATTTTGTTCAAGTCTTTTACATTGCTCTGGCCATATAAAACACCAGTGAAGTTAAGCTAGAATTTCTGAGCCAAGAAATTCCTTCCTTGCTAGATGGCTGGAAGTAAGTCAGAGCTGATTTTCACAATTATCAAGCCTCAAGTTTAAGATAAAATATTTGATTTTTGGGAATGGCTGATACCATAAAGACAAGGGCCATTCTAACACCTATGAGGTTGTGTTTGAGCTATTCTGATATGAAACTAGCCTGAGGCATGACCAAGGCATAGAAGAAGACTGAGCCATAGGCAAACACTTTCAGTGTGTTCTAAGTTAATAATTTTTCATTTTTTCCTTTCCTTTTTTACAGGTAAAATGTTTATTTTTTCAATTTTCAGTACCTTTCTGTATTTTTAATTAATACTTGCAGAACTAAATAGTCGTGGTTGTAGAGGTTTTTTAATGACATCAGTGATACTTTTGGTTTGGGTGTTTTTTCATCCTTTCACCGGGGCTGGGAATCCACAAATGCCATTCCTCCTAACTAGAATAGAATGTATCAGCAATCTACCAGTGCCTCCCTCCTTCCCTTCACTGACTACTTTCCCAGGGTGGATTTAGGTACATCATTTTGCACTTGGTTTGTGCGTAAGCAAAGGACAGAAGGATATTGTTCTCCATCCACCTTTGCACTGGCAGCATCCCAGATCAGTCTCGTAGATGTTGACACAAACTACAGTAATACTTCTGGGAAAGGCAAGTCCACTTTGCCACACCTTCAGCTCCTGAAAGTGCTGTTCACAGCAGCATGTGGGACAGAAAAAGATTGACTAAGAAGAGATATTGAATGTTATGTTTAAAAGGAATGGTTCCAGGGAGTGAATGAGGAATCTATATAGTGCTGTCCTTACCTCTTTTGTGGCAAGTCTTCACCCTCTTGGCAGGATCAAGAACCTACTTTCAAGAACTGTCCTTTAGATCAATGGGACCAAAGTGAGTAGTTGAATGTACTTATGCCAGCACGGGTCTTTTGGAAGTTCACAGGTTTTGGGGTTTGGTTTTTTTTTGTGTGTGGTTTTTTTTGGGGTTTTTTGGGGTTTTTTTGGGGTTTTTTG
>VXBQ01001916.1:0-28701 GCA_013400175.1 Phainopepla nitens | reverse complement strand
TTTTGGTGGGTGTTTTTTGTGGTTGTTTTTTTGTTGGGGGGGTGGATGTTTTGGCTTTTCAATTTCACCCTCTATGCCAACAAAAATCAGTGATTGAGAAATCACTGAGTGGAATTTATACCTCAGGGTTAAGGCCTATCCTATGGAAACCAGCCAGTAACAGACTAACAGAGCTATTTTAGCACCTCCCTGTAAAATACACTGTCCTCGTTTTGCAAGCAGAAAGGTTTGTATTAGATCCTCTCGTTTCAGTTGTTTTTGAATGGGCAGTGAGGGAGAGCTGACTGACAGGGACAGCAGTGCATGCCTGTGGCATGAGCTCTGCTTTGCACACAGAAAGTACAGAAAGCAATGCATATGCAATACCACAAGCACCACCAGAGCAACCGGCACTCTCAATAAATAACGATTAAAACACCCGAACCATCATCACAAAAAGGCGCTAAGTGAACCCGGGAGCAGCCTCCCGCCTGCCAAGCCTGCTCTCAGTTCCCTCCCCCGTCCCCCCTCCTGCTGCAGGGGATGGGGATGCAATGGGATGGGGGGCACAAAGCTCACCTGGGGCTCGGCGGGGCCCAGGCACCCGCTCCCCGCGCAGCCTCTCGCCGGCGCCGCCCGAGCGCTGCACCGGCCCCGGCTCCTCCTCCCCGCTGCCGCCGCTGCCGCAACAGGCCCTCCTCCAGAGCCACGGCTTCCAGGGCAGCGGCTGGGGATGCCCAGAGAGCTTCCCGCCTGCCGTGCCGAGCGGGGCACCCCGGGAATGGCGGCAGGAGGCCGCCCGCGGTGCGAGCTGTCAGGCTGGGGGAAGCGATGGACCAGACCTGAGGCCATCCAAGGCTCTGGATACCCGCAGGGCACCCGGGAGGAAGGTTTTTGTGTCTTTCGTAGCCAGTCCTTCATGACATTCGCTGCATCTGGTACACACGAAAAAAGCGTTCTGTGCTGCCTTTCCCTTGGCTGTGGGAAGCTACATGCAATCCTTTAATCCAGACTGCAACGCTGGAGGAGCTGGAGATTTGATACGAGGAAAGGGTAAGGAGCTGTTGCTTCATTCTGCTCTGGGTGCACACAACCAAAATGCACTGGGGCAGGCAGGAGAACTAAAAAATCCCCAACCAACCAATCCCCAAAACCACCTCAAACAAACACAACTTGCATATTTATGTTGTTCCTATCCCAGCATTTTGACTTCTTAAAGATAAAAGCAAGTTCATCCACCTCACGCACCTTTGTAGGAGCACGTTAAGTAATAAGACAGACCTCTTTTTCTCAACCCTAAATTTGCAAGCTGCACTGAGTGCATGTGAAAGCAGAGTCAAATGCCACATGTTGCTACTTTCCCCCTGGTATCATCACATAGAACTAAGCTGACTACAAATCTAAGAGAAAGCATTTTTTGATCCAGAAGGCCACAGATTCAGGGAAGTCTATTTCTCCCTCCCCCACAAGAGAAAAGTTTGACCTAAAATCTGAAAAGTCAAAAAGCCTCTTTATATTATCACTGGAGTGGAAGGAAAACAGAGAATTACCCAGTTCCATTAAAAACAGACCAGGGAATTAGGTCACAAGAGCATTAAGAAGCATTTTCCTTTAATCATTCCTGCAAGTCTGCTGAAAAACCTCATGACATTGGAGCAGGTTTCAGAGTTGCAACTGTTAACACCTCCATGAAAACCACTGCTAAAATAAGGCAAGAGGCAGCAAGCTTTGCTGATTTTTAGTTTTCTGGCCTACCAGATTCTTGGCCTACCACTAAAAAAGTCCTTTGTGCCTGTAGTGCAATTGAATGGCAGGTAGTTCTTTGCTTGCACAACTGCTTCGACAACAACAGTAGCAGCCATTTTTGAGCAGCAGCCTTATAATACAATCACCTACAATCACTTATAAGCGAGCTTAGAAATGTTGAGTAAGGATGGTCAATATGCAATAATGACTTTTCTCTCAGATTTTTAATTATATGTTCAGAATACACAGTACATGTTCCATGTGTTACTGCAGTGGGGAAATTTTCTCTTTTCAAGGTAAGCTTTCTGCACCTACTACACAAGGACTTTGGCCTTTGTATTAAACTCTGAAACTATTGATACTGTGTCCTGCCAGCCTCAACTTCTAATATCTGAATTTATGTCAGTGAACATTTTTGGAGCCATTTTGGATAACTTTGGATTTGTACCCCAGCTTGATCCTGCTTGACTGCCAGGGTGACTTGATTGAAAGACTAGATTCTCTAAAACCCCATAAACAAACTACACCAGGTTAAAATGCTCCAACCATGATTAAAGGTAAATGTTAACCCATAATGAACTCAAGGAAGTCAATATCCACTATACTTTTCTCATCTGTAGAATTTACATTTACATACAATTATTTTAAAATAAGAGTCCAGATTTTAACTAGATGTGTTTCATTGTCTTTGAAATCAAATAACTTATATTAATGTTTCAGCTGATATTGAAAAGCTTAAGCAATAATTGTATAAACATGGCAGTTGCTGTTCCAGAAATGCACATGCAATATTGTACATTTTTCCTGTGCTTTGATTACTGATGAATCATATTCAGTAGCATTTGGTCCTTAATTCTTCCCTCACATATATATGTATATAATTTATTTGAAGATATGTATTAAATTACATAGAGTTTCATTCATGAGCTAGATAAATGGAGCTTTGTTAAAGGTAACCATATTTATAGGCAGTTAGACCATGTAATTCATGTTGGTTTTAAGCAGTATGTTAGCAAAACAAATGCTTCGTGAGTTCAGGTTATTCATTGCCTTAGATCTCTGGGTCAGGACCTATTTTTTTTCCCAGAGTATGAAACTTGACAATAATAGGTTTCTGTTTCATGAATCAAAGGTACCGTATACTATCACAATAAAAATATCAGCACGTACTCTTTTAGAAACAATCCTTTTAAGAGAAATTTTGCCTTGTGCTTTAGTGTGAACTGTATTGGTACTTGAGAATAAGCATAGAGTACCCAAGTGTAGCACCTAGCTACAGATTTTACAGAATTTGTCCAATATTAGTACATCATTTTGGAGAGGAACATATTGGCTGTATCTAGAGTGGTAAAATCCACTCCTTTTGCTTTTGTGCTGCAAGTCAAGCATATTCATTAAGATCCAGCCATGTATTTAAGAATACTCCTCTCACATATACCCCCATCCTCACCTGCTAGAGTACTGCCCTTGCATAGTGGTTCCTGCATTACAGGAATTGTAATGCTCACAATTAGATGAAAAATCTAATTGAGAGTATTTAATTTCCAAATACCTTGTAAGAGGAGAATAAAGACAATAGTTAATTCCTTTCACACAGATTTTGCTTAAAACAGAACTCTGATTTTGTAATTTGAATAATATTTTTGGCCTCCTGAAATCTTAAACATTAAACTGCTGTTCTTTCATGGTTTTGGAGTTGCCATAAACTGAAACCACATGAAGTATATTTTACCCCAGTATTTCTCTAATTAAGGAAAAGTTAATCAGTAACATCAATCTAGAGAGAGATAGCAGGAAATTTGTTTGGAAGGACATCACATGCATGATTTCAGTCTTTGCAAGAAACACCATTCTCATTTTTTGCCCATCACAGTATGAATTTCCATTTGCAGGTAGAGTCAATCACAAGCTCCATCCTCCATCGATGATTAGTTCATTACCAGTCACATAGGCAGACTGGAATTATATAAAATAAACAATGATTTCAAGTAATTTTTCATGGCTATTAATTACAGGGAAACATTTTTTTCTTTAAATTAAAAAAAATCTGCTTTCTTTTTATACACCGTTTTTTGTTTTACAAAAATACCTCAGGAAGTAATAGACTATCTAAATAGAAACAGATGTAGGAATTGAAGCCTTTTACTTGTTTCAAGGAAGTGTGGCAAAAGTATTATTAAAGACATTAAGATGAGAATGCATCCCAAGAGCACAAATTTACAAAAGCTAGACTGCAGATATCTTACCTGCAGGAAGAGAAACATCACACTATGATGTTATTAGGTCTGTCCAGCTGAGCAGAATCTGATCAGGTCAGCCAATAATTATAATGGGACCTAGCTAAAAACTTAGATTATATGGATAGTGGGGTGAGCAACTGAGCTGTTGACATTCTTCCCTATGGCAGTGCTGAAACATACTGAATACATTGAAAAAAAATGGAATTCTGTTTACACATGGTTGAAAATCCTGTGAGCAGACTGGAAAAAATTATTAGCATTATGGAAATACTGAAACCAAGATGAAATTGAGAAACAGACTACTGATAGATAGCAACATTAATACTGAACTAAATCCATTGAAGTATTTTGATGTGGACATTAGGACTGCTGGACACATACAGACAAATCCAGTCCAGTTTTTAGTCTCAGTAAATTTATAGCAGCTGAAATAATGTTGGTGTGTGCTCATTAGTGTTGGTGCTGTTTGCAGTGGTCATCAAGAGTCTGGTGTGTAACAACCACAGTGGATCTGGTGTTTTCCTTATGCTATAATGGCAGATTCACCTTGGGGATTAGCTAAAATGTCCAGCAGCTCTACTAATTCTACCTCCTTAAAACATGACCTAGCCATGGTGCAAGCTTGGTAAAGCTCACAAGCTCATTTCTCTTCACCTTTCAGGATGACCTGGGTTCAGTCAATTTGCTCAGGTGACATGAAACCACCAGGCTGTGGCACCAAATACATAATGCCTTGCAATCCCTGGCAACATTCAGAATACCTTTTGTATTGCAGCATGAACTCAGTAAAAGAGCATAGTTTGGTTTTCATTTTTTGTAATAATCCAGCTCAAAGAGAATATAAATTGTCCCAAAACAAATACCTTCTCTACTGAGAAGCAGTGAAGTAGCATGGCATTCTGTGACAAGAGATTTTATTGTCTGTACCTACTTCATCAGAGGCCAAGTACACAAAGAGATGGGCCACTTCTTCAGCAGTAGCCATCCTGCCAGTCTTCTGTCTGGCTAGAAAGTCTTTCAATGCCTAGATATACAAGAGCATTTGGTATATCAAAAATAAAAAAAGCAACTATTTTTAACCTATTGACACATACAAAGCAATACTGGAAACAGGCCTCTAGTCATAACTTCCTTTAGTGCACTAAGTGGGGCATTAAAGCTGAAAAACATAAAACCAACAGGAATGTGAATTTCAGGTTGAAAAAAATTAGGAGACTTTTAGAAAGCACCTAACTCTCTGGTTCCAAAATAAAACCAACATAAAATCCTCCTTCCTTTGGTGGTATATATTTCCGTGTCCTTCAAATGAGAACTTGCCATTATCTAATAATGGTGGTTAAGCATCCTAAATAATGTAATGCATGGGCCAGAGTGCCCTGTCAGTATTGTTTTTGCACTACCTTGTGGCTGACACATGCCACAAAAGAACATGTCTTCTGCTTTTGCACTGGAGACTGCAAACAACACTTCCATGGATGAGAGACCCTCTGCATTCACTAAGCAGTATTATCCTTCGGAGGCTTCAGCTCTGGTCTGGCCTTAAGGCTTCTGTCTCAAGGTCAAGCTGACCACACTTTCAAAGGAGACAGCGATGTTAAGTTATCCACAGTACTCTGAAACTGAGGACATCCTTGAATACGGGCAGAACATATGCAGCTGTATATTCTTTTTTTGAAGACAGTTAAACATATATACACATGTGACCAAGCTAATAAATTGCTTTCTCACCTGCTCTGGGTTAGGCCGGGCTTGGATTCTTTCCTGTAAAGATGGTGTGTCAACAGTTCCTAAGTAAAATTTTAAATTCAGTGTTAAAAATCAACTGCATCAGCAATCACAGCAAAAGTTTATTTGTTCTATTTGTATGTCTTAACACCTATGTGTAACTTTGTAATATAATTCAGGAGAAAGGCTGTGAAGCTACCAATAGAGCACAGAATTTTACATTTCAGTCCAAGGCAAGCATTTTGAGAATTAGATTCAGTACTTTTCGGATGGTTAAACAATAGTCAGACCGTTGGCTAGCTCTTACCTGCTCATAACTTCCTAGACTCTGTCTTTGAAAACAGCCATTCAAATACTGTGTAATGTACATATGAAGTGCAGACACTAGGTTAATCAGACTAAACATCCAGTTTAACCACAGTGTAACAACTTTTCTATGTTAAGTCTTTCAAGCATGCTCTGTTCTTGTAGACTGCTGGTAACTTCAGTTACCACTTGCAAGTCTTGTCTTTGTTAAAAAAGCCAAACTCAATCTGGCTTTCTAGCATCTGCTCCTAGTTTACAGAATACTGTAAGAACACTTAGCAGGACATATGCAGCTGCATCTGATGCCTTGTTCAATGAAATCAGCAGCCACAGCCTTTGTTAGTCCAATAACTGCTGCCTTTGAAGTGCTGTAGACACACCTGTTCACTGCTCCTGACAGAAGGTCCGGGTTAAGGCAGCACAGAAGCATAGTTAAAAAGGAAAAAAGGAAAAAATGGAAGAGCCAGGATTGTTCAATATGCACCTGCTTCTGGACTCCAGCATTTCCTGTAGCAGCTGTAGCCTCTCCATAAGGGCAGGCTAGCTAGAATGCCAACTGCCAGAATTCTGCTCAGGTAGAATACCAGCACACAGTCTTTCAACAGTATAAGTCTGGGAACTAGTCTAGAAAATGTAACAAGCAGCAAAGATTTAGGAACAGCAGAAATACATCTGTTAGTCATGATCAGACTTCTTTTGAAAGCATTGTTACAGCACTTATGTAGCATTTCTGCATTATAATGAAGCATTTCTTCATTATATCTCTGAAGACTATATGTACCAAGGCGTCAGTGGAAGTAATTCCTTTTTAGTTTATAAATACCGGTAGAAAGGATGCTACAAAACATTGAAAAAGCTCGGAGGTAAGGATCTTGGAGTTTCTGCAGTTTTCCATCAGTGTCCTTGCATTTACATTTGAGTTGAATGCATTCACTTTTCTTTTCCTAACTGATCCTGACAGTATCGGGTTAAAAGCTTCTAATCATAGAATACTTGGAAAGAGAAAGGAGGGGTAGGCCTCACAGTACATCTTGTGATTCCAGGCTTGGTAGGTCAGGTGAAACTCACCTGGATAGGCACAATAAGTGGGGTAATTATTAGCTGCAGCTCTGTGACTATTCTTACCATGATTTATGAAGTGATTGTATATGATCATAACCATAACAAGAACCATGTTTGAGAGAATCACGGTTGGGTGAAAATCAGTGTATAACGATGAAACAATGTGGTTTAATGATTAAACTTTTACTTATGTAATTGTGGGGAATATGAGGTGGTCTTTCTGTCGAATAGAGCTAGAGCTTGGTCTGGGTTGATAAACCCCTAGCTCTCTGGGCCCAAATAAAAGCATCTCATATATAATCACATAAGTGATTATGTGTGTGTCTGTCTCTTGACGCTAACGATCCCTCCACAGGATTTAGAAATAGCTTTGAATTGAGAATGTCCTCTAAATTCAAAGTTGCACAATATTTATATTGTATACCCATCATCTTAAAGACTTATATAAGGAACTCTAGCAAGCTACTGACCTTTGATGCTGGATGCCACAGAAGACATATTTATAATATTTCCAGATTTCTGTTTAAGCATCTGCAAAAGAGTACTTGTGTTACTCAAATGCAAACTATTTTGTCATCTGCAGGTTCAGCAAACTAGCCCACAGCAACTCACAGAATAGCCCTACGTGCACTTGGTACACAGGGCAACAAAGCTCAATTGGATGGGTAGGTGCCATTGACTGAAGCTGTAAAGCAGAGTCTGAAATTCTCACGCAGTTCCCCTGAGCCATGTCAGGATTGAAAACATGCAAGGTAAGGATTTTTTTCTCTAGGTCGCCATCCCTCAGTCATTGCCCTCTTGTCAGGACCGTAAGTTAAACCACACAGACCTATCTGCTCATACCATCTACCAATGCAGCAACTCACTGATCCCACCCAAACTCTTCTCATTTTGGACAACACTAAAGCACAACACTCTAGCATCTATGAATGATATCTGATGTTCTTTCAGTTATGACCTTTTTAGGCATCCTAAAACCCGATATGCCTGAAGTTTTTAAAAAAGCCCAAAGTTTAAGTTCAGCTAAAAATACACCCATCCCCAAACAAACTAAAAACCAAACCAACCAAGCAAAAATAACTGGAACAACACTGAAAAGAGTAGTTGTCATCCAGTCATGGTCACAGCTTTCAAATCTGGCCTTTGCATTTACGGGAATGCAAACACCTTATTTAGTCCAGCAAGTTTTTGTGGACCCAAACCTAGTGATTATGTAAAACCAAAAGCATCTGCAAGCAGCTACATTCATTCAATTGTTGTGCTCTAATCCGCATGTTAGCATCAGCATCCCTGAATTTCTTCACAAGATAGGCTCCAGAGCTGTATAAAATTCGTATTAATACACATTATTTATAAATATTTTGTAGCAGTGGTATTGTGCAGCTGTGTGCTGTAGTATTGTACATTAGCACTGTATTGCAATGGCTCCCTCACTGCTCTGCATAAAGTCTGAAGTATTTTAGCTAGTTTACGTAGGCCAACTCCCCAAATAAATCTTCTCTACCATATCCTTTAGATAAATTGTCCACTTGAAATATTATGCAATGCAGAGAATGTTTAACAGTAGGATCACTGGAATCCAAGGGCTCCCCTATCCGAAGTGGCACCACATTTGTATTTTGTATGTTGTCACAGTGGCAACAACTCTGATCTCTCACGCTTTAAACAATGCAGCAGAGACTAAAAGTCATATGCAGCCAAGCCTTGCCTTTGGAAGGAATGTCTTGATCATTAGATACATGCTGCGAACGTTGAGGTTCATCGTGAAGTCCCAGTCTTGCTCCTCACACTCCAGAATGGTTCCATGATGAACAAACCTAGAATGAGTACATGAAATGGATTACTGTCTGTGGTTTACCTTTCTATGGCCCTTTTTCCACCAACTGTTTTGTAGTAGTTAACTTTTCCAACCTTGAAAAGAAGAGGCTAAGAGCTCCTTTGAAGAATGCAAGCAGCAGTGTATTTCTTCTGATAAGTATCAAGGACACAAAGCAGACTCAATATGTGCAATAAAATGATTGGCAATAGAAGAATTAAAAAAAAAAAAAAAGGAGAAGAAGAAAAAAAAAAGAGGACTAGCAGTATGTCAGCTTTGTTCACTGTTGTGCTAGAAAGGCCAAATCCATCAGTACAGGGTACCCATAGAGTGAGTAAAATATATGTTCCAGAGCTGTTCTATCTTGGCCTGTGGCTGTACAAAAAAAAAGTTCAGTTTTGATGAACACACACTAAGGTTTGTATTACGAGTATAAAACTCATTAAAAATAACAAATAGAATGCATTGAAGTGATAAGTAGTTCTGGGGGACAGGGAAAACTGGAAAAATAGTAGTAGCAAAGAGAATCTGCTTACCCTGCAATGTTACAGAGGACATCAATCTTTTCAATCTCCTTGGCCAGATTTTCTATCTGCTCCTTTTTGGTGACATCCAGAACCCGTATTTGAATGCCTAGAAAAAACATGGCATTTGTTTCAATGTATTTGACTAAGGATTAGCTGATGATTTTTCTGATGTGCTGAGGATGGCACTTACAATTCAATTCACTCCATGATAAAGTACTGCAGTGGTTAATCTGGGACAGTATATCACGCTATTTAAAATTTCAGGAGAGAATTAAAATGATCAACTGTTTTAATTGTTATACAGCATGACACAAGCAGATAAGCTAGCTTAATTTACCATAAAAAAACATTCCAAATAAATTTGAATTCCACTAAACTCTCACAGAGAAGAATTAAAGAACTTATATAATCATAATGAACTTTCATGCTCATTATCATAGAATAACACTTGTAACTAGTTACATGTGTCTTACAGTGCCATTACATGCCACATTCTCATGTGTAGTTGGTGATATAATGAATGAGCTTTATATAATTTAATTAATAAAGAAAAATTATTTTGCATAAGTTATTAAAATTATGAGGGCAGTCACACTGGTAGAGGGTCTTGCAGAGGTTATTGAGGAAATTCCATCCTTAGAGATGTTCAGGACTTGATTAAACACAACTCTGAGCAACCTGCTCTAACCAGTGCCACTTTGAGCACTAGATGGAACTACATGGCCTCCAGAAGCCTCAGCCAGCAGACGTGATTCCATGAAATACTGTACAGCTGTCTGTAAAGCAGCTGAGTGTTGCCTAACTTAAGGAGACTTTGATTTAAAATGGATAAAAACCTGGCTTTTTTTGAAACCAAAGCAACAAGCCCATGAATAGGCTTTCTGTGCCTTAGTTAAATGATAGAGACGCTTTTGAAGAGATTTATGTATTCGATCAGACTACAGGCTGGTGGGGAACATCACACTGGAATTACTTCTCCTGGATAAAATTCAAAGACCTCAACATGCCAAGTCGTGATGAATTATAGGTTGACTAATCATATGTCTAAAGGATGGATCTGGTTCTGAGCATATGAAAATTATTTCTTTCCTTGTGAGCATACTAGCAGAGGGAAAAAATGTAACTTTCCCAAACAGCCTCAGAAGGAACCTGAAAAGCACTCAAGATCCCAAACAATTACAAAGGGATTGCTTGTGGTGAACTCCAGTTGGCAGAGACTGATATTCACGCTAAAAGTGTGCCAGCTGTGGTTTTGTGTATTTTACTGTCAGCCTTTAGTAGGAATTCACTAAATCCACTTTCTTCTCTCAAATTGAGTTAGAAGCATTTTCAGCTGTAAACTATATTCAAGTCTTATTTTTATTTCAATATTGAAAAAAGACTTTTTAACAATATGTCCCACTTGTGTCACTTGTGATTAGAAACACATCTGTGCAAAAGCTGCTCCTGGAAGCATGTTCCTGTGGTGTCAGTAGAAAAACAACCGTCAGGCCTAAACATTTGTACAAATGGAATAGATGTATCTAGTGTTGCTAGAATTAAATTTCTGAAGACATATGGATTCTACAAGACAGTAAGGAATGCATTAAAAGGATAAGCCAGGTATGGACCATAGAAATATAGGACACTAGGTCTACCTTTTTGTATAGTGGGATGTTCTCTCAATCAGAGAAAAGCATTCCATGCTTTCCAGAGTGATGCACTTGATCATTAGCCTAGTGATGCCAAAAGATAACTGAAATGGGTGCTACTCTAGCAAACAAATATCAACTACTTCTGTGACACAAGAAAATCAGTTATTCCACATCTGGAATAATACTCTGATACGCTGATGTTGCAATATTTTACATGCTATATCTCTGCTATTTCACACCACAAAACAAAGCAATGCAAACATCAGAAGAATTAGTTTGGATATTTTCCTTTTTTCTGTCTTTTTCAGCTTTCCTATCCTCAAAATGTATCTCAGACAGCCTACATAAATCTTGTAAGAGCTGAACTAATGCCTGCTGTAGGGCCATTTACCTGGATATTCCCTCAGTTCTTGCAGTTTAGATTCATTGATGTCTGTAGCAATGACTTTGGCTCCTTCCTTAGCAAAAGCCTGGAGAACACAAGAGAAGCAGTTTATATTTAGATATTCCAGATCGTACCAGAAATAAAATCTGTTTTCTTTTCAGGTGCTTTTTGGCTTGAAATAGAAGGCAAGCCAAGCCAAGTTGAAGGCAGCTGACCTCTCAGTTTTCATTCTGGGCATATCAGGGAGTTGCACACAACCATGTAACTTTGTGTGATACGACAGATTTAAGGTGTTCTCCCTAATAGAAGGAATCCATAAATAAAGTATTAGAACAGTAACTAGACTAAAATAATGGATATTATCATTGCCCTTATTAGCTGCACTAGTAAGCAATAGGGCTAGAATTGTCTGTATTGTTAGATTTAAATAAAGTTATGAAATTTGACAAGTAAAGCAGTCATAAACCAGGATTTTTTTATTTTTAACAAAATCCTTTGCATCCAAATCATTAGAATAGAACAATATTAAAAGCAGCATGACTTCTGATATTTAACCAGAGACATTGCTTCATTCTTGATGATCTCCTCAAAAGCTTCTTTTTTTTTTTTTTGTGATTACTGATAAATCAACAGCTAATGAAGTCAAGTCTGTCAAAAGTATTCTGACATCTTGGACTGTAGCCCCTAATGTTCAAAATAAGTGTCCCAAGTGCAGCTTAAGAGGCTAGTGACATTTAACATACTAGCCTTCCATGGCTTGTTGGGTATTTACAAAGTGAAAGCATCAGGAAGTTTACCTGCTCCTTGGACTGAGTGATTTATATAGGAGCAAGATCAGCCGTCTCCTGTGTTCTCAGCCACATGCAGCATAAATTAATCAGTCTGGCAAAAATGCTAAAAGAGCTTTTCCTGAGCTGTTGATTACATTACAGAGATAATGAGATAATTCTGCTGGGTTTTTTATTTGCCATGGAGAAAAGGGAAGTAGCAGAAGAACTGCTGGAAAGTTAATACGTACCTTGAATTCTGTTTAACAGTAATCAGACAAAACTTGTAAAGGGTTTCTTAAGTTGCTTGTTGTGAACAATGTCTTAGTATCATGTGAATTTGGTTATGTCAGTCATGAATGTAGGTAAAACACCTTGGCTTTACTGTAGGGGACCCTCACAGTATCCAGCCTTAAGCCAGGAAATATTCCCTCTATCATCTCGATTTTCTCCCAGAACAAAGCAACAGAGATAATGGATAACAGGTGCACACAGTACCAACCATATATTGTCAGAAAAGCAGATGCAGGTGTCATCAAATTTTGCTCTTATCTAAAATCTCCACTGAGAGCTGAAGATTTTCATAAATTGAAACAGCACAAAGCCTGCATGATACAGCACAGTGGCTACATTATTCCCTGATTTTTTCACTGCATCGTTCTGGCTTCATCTGTGGTATATTAATTCAAGAACTGGTTTGGGTGCAGGTGCCACTGGACAAGCTAGAATGAGAGACCTTGTACAGGCAGAGCAGAACAAACATTTTCCAACTTACAACAGCAGCTGCTCGGCCGATGCCCTGCGCAGCCGCAGACAACAGGATGATCTCGCCCTGCAGCCGCCCCATGGCGCTGACCTGCGCAGGCACGGGATGGCACAGAAATTTAACAAAGATCAGCCCACACCACCCCTGGGAATCAGATGCAAATACATTCCCAAAACTAGCCATGACCCAGGGTGTACCTCTGCCATCACAATTTTCTCATTTGGCTGCCAGGTGATTCTCAGTTATTCAGGGTTCTGAGAGGCAGGGCTGCCCCACCTTTTTCTTTTTTTTTTTTTAGTTATACACAAAGTATGAAGTAGTATTGGCTCAAGAAGTCAAAAGGCATTTGAGCTAAGTAGTATTTCATTATAACAGAAATTGGATTTTTTCTTAAACAGGCAAAGAAAAAAGCCAGGATGAAATAGTGGTACAATAATTCATAATCCCGTGTTCCACTCTCCATGGAATTCCCAGAAAGCAAAACACAGCCCTGTTCAAGTGCTGTGTACAGCATAACAAAATACAGCATGCACAAATGCAGACAAACAAGTAAAAGCAAATGCCAAGTCTCAAAGAGCTTCCTAGAAAGTGAGGTCACTGTGTTCCAGTCACACTGTAGTATCTGGAGTTTGTTAACTGGGTTCCTCGTAAGCACAACTCCTGCATTTTCATAATCCTCTGAGCAACTCTGTCTATGTAGATATGAGTGTAGAAAGGTCATGAGAACAGTCTTGAAATATACACATAAATCCAACACACCAAGTACTTGACTGGGAAATGAAAAGAAAGGTGCCATAATCTTCCCTATGTTACCAGCCAATGCTGTCCCCTAGAGATGCTCAAATCCATGCTGTGACTCAGATTACCAAGTCAAATTTAGTGTCCTGCTTTTGGAATCAATTATTCATTTTGATCTTATTTCGATCAGAAATTCTGTTTTGATGGATTTTTTTCTCACAAAAGTTGCGGCAAAACTGTTTTCTTGAAGGTTACAGATTCAACAAATTAAGACTTCTGAAGCAACGTAATGGAAAAATTCTTTTCTTTCCAAAAGCCACCTGGATCAGTTCAAGTACTTCCCCAAATCACCTGAACACGTGGGAAGCAAAATGCATTATAAAAATACATTTTTCAATCTATCAGGTTTTATGAACATTTGCCATACTGATTCTGTGAAGCATTTACAAATAAATATTAATACAGTCACTCACCAAGAGATCTCAAACAGCTTTGTTATATTTACTGACCCTTGTACAAAAGGAAGTTCTACAGGTTTTTTTTTAAAACTCTGCTTTTTGGGATTTGTAGTCCAACTGCTGAGTTTCTCTAGATGAACGTAATTTCCTGTTGCAACATTGAGATGCTGCCATCTAGTGAAACTCAGGATTTTAAAAAAGTGTGATTTTTCTCCTGCACAGGGAAGGGCACAAAAGTATCACCAGCATTAGCTGACTGTCTTACAGTGGGAATTCAAGAGAGCAGTAGTATTCCCACCAAATGGCCACAAACATGTTTTTTCCAAGCAATGTCTTTTTGCAATATAAACGATCAAATTCCAAACCAGGATAAAACTTACTCAACTACTACTTTGTTATTGTTAAACAAGTGATTTACCAATGTAACTTTTATTTCCAATGGTTTAACTTGCATATGCTAAAGCAGAATTAATATCATTAGACTGAAAAATTCTAGGACAAACTAATTTAGCTTTAAGCTCTCAGCAGACTTAAAGCTACCCGATAGTATTGTTAAGGAATTCAGTATCCTGCCAAAGCTTCAGTTAGTTTGTTCTCAGGAAAGCCACTTCTGTGGATAAACTGGGACAAACATACACAAAAGTTCAGTTTATCCTGTCTTTCTGCTAAACTATGATAGCTTTTAAGGCTTTCTAAATCAGCTCCCCAGTAAACAAGATCTTTAATAACTTAATTTGCTAAAAGCATTTATCCTTCTGCCCCTAAGCTTTTGCCACCTGAATTCAGCCACAGACCTGTTGCAATAAGTTTCTGCTTTTTTTTAGTTCAATCACCAGAAGAATCACCAAATCTAGTTGTTCTAAGCAAGTAATAATTAACAAAAAAAAACCCACTGGAAATTGGATATGGAAGATGTAGATCTATATATACACATCTCCTTTCCCAATTCTGAAAGAAAAAGTCAGTCGAATTCATTTATTAGAACACCAAAATGCTGGTAGCCAAAGGAAATCTCTTGCATCATAGTAACAAACCAAACCAGACAAAAAAAACCAACCCAAAACAAACCCAGAAAATTTCCAACCAACCTCAAAAAAACAAACACAAAACCACCACAAATACAGTAGTACTTTGCATTTATCCCTGTCCGAAAATAAGTACCTGTGGCAGTGGTCAGAAAGAAGACATTGCTGTGCCCAGCTCTGTGTACTGGTGTTTAGAACCTGTACATATATCTTGGCTCATCATGCCTTTAAAAGCTTCCCAAAACACATTCCAGACCAGAGACTGAGATAAATCCTTGCAACTTCCTAGTAGGTAGAGTAGTTGGCAGTTTTCAGCCATTCAAAGGAATATAGAAGGTCGGTTCTTTATTAAAGAAGTACCTCCAGCCAGTAAAGAATCCTTGTGTGACTCTCCCAGTTCCAGTATCAGCTGAATGCTCAGGAACATGTCAATGTAGCCATTTGCTTGTCAGTTTGGGTGACCCAAACAGGACCCAGCATCACGGAGATTTATTCCTTTAAAATAAGGATGATACTTTTGATGCAGGTATCTTTTTTAATCATTACATTCTCATCTCATGATGATGATTTCACCCTTAATGGAGTTGATCTCAGGTTCTGAGTAGCCAATTCCTGTTTAGTTGGCAGTGGAGGGCATGGAGGGGAGGAAAGGGAGGAAGATCTATGTTTTAGACTTCAACCATTTTCTGAGAGACTCAAAGAATTAAATAAAACTCTGACAACAGTAAGCTTCTGCACAAGTAATTGCTGCACAAGGCTGTAGAGGACGGAGACAAGAAGGATAATGATGGAAGTGATGAAATCAGTATAAAAAATAGTAATTTGGTAACATTGAATGTTGTAATCAGCATCATTGGATCATAGCACAAGTGACCAGCAAAACCATTTATAAAAATGTTACACATTAAAACTTTATTGTCAAGTTAAAATTTTTGATATAAAACATAGAAAATGTAGGTCTCACAATATAGTTAAGTAGGTTAATAAAAGAGTCCATTTTGCTCCAATGATCTGGTTTATTTTCCCTTCACTAGAGAAGCAGAAGTGTTAAGTCCATTGCTTACTACTAAAAAAACCCCAATACAATTTCAGAAAGGTATATTGAAAAATGATGCAAAAGTCAAGGTCACTAACAGTACCATAATTGGCTGAGCTGCAGAAGCTTTTAAGGAGTTTAAGAGGAACTCTTGACTGTGTGCTCTACAAACAAAAGATCAGTAACTTCGGTTGCAGTGTCCAAAGAGGTCAAGATTGTGGTGAAAATGCAGTTTCTGTTGGCTTCAAGAAAGCACGGTATAAAAACCACATGCTAAGAAACAAAAAGAATATTTCTTGCCAAGTCAAGAAGTCTGAAGATACAAATATCAATACTCCAGAAAAAGGCTGTTTTAGTAATAACAGAATGAAAAGTTTGAGACTGAGAAGTTTCACAGTAGATTAGTTTGTGATCCATTTCTTTTTTTTCAATACATTAGCCTCTGTTTGCCATCAAAAAATCCACATCAAAACACCAAAATAGATTAGCAGGTTGTGGGGCCACATCTGGTTTTCCATTTTTGCCCTCATAGTCCAGCTTTCCCAGTTGTGGAAAGTAGAAACTCCAAGACAGCAAAGATGGAAGAGGCTGATGGTTTTTAACCTGAAGCAATTTTCTGTCATATATGCAGATCCTGGCTGTAGCCACTGTAAGGGCAGCTTATGACAGAGCATCTTCACTGGGTGCTACAGTCAGGGGCTTGATCTTTGCCTGAAGTCCCAAACAAGTGCTTAAGATGTTCTTCTGAGGACTCCGTGCCCCCAGGTCGTACATCTGTACAGAAGACAAGAGCATTAAAGCCTTTCTCAGTTAGACAAGCAGCAGGAATACAGTGATTTAATCTTGATTAGTGTTTTGTATGTCAGCTATGAAAGCTTCCCTCTGAGGAGCTTTGTGTTGTGAGGAAAGCTGTGCTATTACAAGTTGGCCATCACAAAGCCAGCAATGAGTCATGTTCTTTCTGGAAGACTCCTACTAATATCTCAAAAACTGGCTACTATTCAACATGTCTGCTGGGGAAAGCTTTGAGAAGCACGAGGGCAAAAGGTCACTAAAAGTCAGCAGGCCAGATATAGGAAATGTGAAGTAGGGCTGAGGAACAGAAGTTATCATCAAAACAGCTATTATTGCAGCTGGAGCCAGGCACAGTAGCAGATGCAACATGAAAGACTAAAGTATAGCATCCTGAAAGATTTCAGAAAAAAGTTAACCAGCAGTTAACTTTATATGGTTCTACCAGAAATCCATGCTTAACAATGTAAAGTTAAAAAGCAAAACATTTTAGAGTACCAGCTATCTAATAACAATATTTTGCTGATTCACTTTTAAAAGTCCCTCATCAACACTTCCACTGCAGAAAAGGAAAAAAAAGTTCGTATATTCTTTAGCAGGTGAAGGATTCATTTTGGTATTTAGATTCTGTAGAGGATACAGAAGCTTCACAGCTCAGATGGTCAGCTTTTCAACAATCAGATGACAAACCATTCAGGAAAACTGTTATCATGCAAGTTTCAGATCTCAAGCAATCCCTTACATTTTGCATCTTCAAATCTTATAGGACACTACCACTGTGTTACGTACCTGTTAGCATACCCAAGTTGGAATTATCAAAGAAATTTGTTGGACAAGTCAGAGGCAGAGGCTTTGGTAGGTCCTGAGTCACTGTTTCCTGAGAAACTGTTTCCTTGGAGGGTGAAGGCATTTGCTCTTTAAAGAAATATGACACTGCCTTCTTAGGAGACTTTGGTATTGTCTCTCGAGTGGCTTCTCTTGAGGATCGCTCTCTCCATTTTAGTGCTCTTTCTTTCCATTTCCTGAGCTCCTCTTTCAGTTCAAGTTCATCACTGCAAACAACAGAACCCCAGCATTCAATTAAGAAAAGTTTAAAGCAGTTTCTCTAAGGAAAAATTCCTGAAGAACAGACAGTTCTTGTATTTTCAGATGACATATCACAGAGATGGCAATACAACAGCTGTGTATCTTGGTTTCAGAGGATTTTTTTAAGCTTCTAACATACAATTCAACTGTATCTTGAATTGTATGTTGGAAGCTTGAAATTCCTTCCAACATACAATTCAAATGTATCTTCCAGCATTTTAAAGATTCTTAAGAAAGCAAGCAGTTTAAAGTTCAAAAGGCCTTTATAAGCCATAAAAATAGCTTTAAATAAAAGCCTATGATGTGAAATCTAAAATTAATGGTTACTCACTTCCATAGGTCTCCCAGGAAGAAACACTAATGATGTACATAAATACAGCAAATGATTTGACATGTTGCATGTTGAGATAAGCTTACCTCAGTAGGAGGTCATTTTGTTTCTTCAGCTGCAAGTTCTCTTTCTGGAGCTTAGCTTGTTCAGATTTTAGAACAAGTATTTGTGTGCTCTGCACAATACCACTGCCACCACCACAAGTAAGGGGTATTTGGCATTGCTGAGGATCTGCTTCTTTCAGCACTAGAAAACAGATTTATACATGTGTGTGCATTATTTGGAGAGTGCTTAAAACTAAGCCAATACATTTTCTGGCCAATTCCTTCTTGTGGTCTTATTTGTGAAACCTCACTGGGTTACAAGTGCCATTACAACAGTTACTCCTTCTTCTACACAAAACACCTCTCAGTATCCACATTGCCAGGGAGATATTAAGAAACATGACAGATTCTTCACTGAGCCATTTAGAGGTAAAATAGTTATTGTTCCAGGTATGTCATAGCTTTGACTAAAACTAGGTATTCATGTTAAGGAAAAAGTGGCAACATACCACCTCTCCAGCTACTCCCTGCACAAGGGCTGGAGAAAAACACAAGAACTGCTATGATGCTAATGCAGTTTATATGCAGCTAATGTAATCTGCTTTCCATCTCATCTTCCAGTGCACCCACCCAGTTTTCCTTATGCTCTTTGAGTATAAAGGCCTGCATCTCAATCTGGTCTTCAAACATATAACCTCAAAACTCAATGTTTAACATGAAAGAGTCCCTTCTATTTATCTTGAATTTACCAGTAACATCTTGCTCTTGGTGTGCTCTTCTCAGTTCTTCTTTTAGTTTTGTTAACTGTTGTTCTCTGTGTTCTGCAAGGGCTTTATAATTAGCAAGTCTATACGAGGCAGGAAGGGAGAAAAAAAAAAATCAGAAAACCTCAGTTTAGTAGTTATTAGAGTCTCAGTTGAATTCCAATGAACTGTCAAATACAAGACAAGAAAAACTACATAAACTTGGCTGTCAGTTAGATTTTAGGTAAAGTGCACCCAAAAGTTGGGCTAATTAATTTTGGTGTATCCCTTCTCTCTAGTCAAGTAGAGAGTGCTTTCAGTTATTGCTTTTCCCTTGCCTTCTTTTGTCTGAACAGTTATTTCATTTATGGCTGTACATGATTAAGAAATTTTGGTGGTTGTATAGGGAA
Organism: Phainopepla nitens; assembly: GCA_013400175.1. Classification (NCBI taxonomy): domain Eukaryota; kingdom Metazoa; phylum Chordata; class Aves; order Passeriformes; family Bombycillidae; genus Phainopepla; species Phainopepla nitens. The sequence continues at coordinate 9,085 of VXBQ01001916.1, read as the reverse complement.
GAAGTTTTATAAGCAACCCAAGGTGCATATAGATTTTACTTTCTCTAACCACCATAAAAACTTTAAACACCTCAAGCTGAATGTTTACGTACTTATTATGTGGGGAAAAAATAAAGAGGGAAGTAGAAGCTAAGAATGAAATAGTTGAGAATTGTAAAAAGATAAAATTTGAACTTACTTCTTTTCAAAGGAGTTGGACTGCTTCATTCTTTCCAGATCACATTTTACCAATTGTGTTTTGAGATGGTCGATTTCTTCTTTGTACAGCTCAGCACCTTTATCTAATTTTGCCTGAAAATAAAATCCTTAGTACAAACAAGGGCTTTTTACTTAGCAATGAAATTAAGCTTTGTTTACCTTGTATCTTTACAACGATCTGCTAGATTTTGCAGGACAAGACCAGGAACCAGAAGTTATTTTTCACTAAGATGGCTTACATTACCAACTAGCACTGTAGCAGGAGTTAGTATCCTACTCTGGTGTATTACATGCAATCATATTTTGGCTAAGTTTGGCTGACTTCTGTGAGATATACATCTGGGAATTTTAAAGTAGCATGCAAATATATCACATTGAGTAAAATAGTTCATGCTTCAGTTTAAAGGTCTTAACATGTTTCAGAAATGCATCACATACATAGTTTCTAGTATGATAATATGGTTCTAAATGTTGCTGCTGAAGGTTGCACTGGTAGAATGTGAAACTGCCTGTTGAACAGGCAAGTGGAGTGTTTCACTCCAGGAATGCCATACAGAACAAATACATAGCTCCCCATAGTCAAAGTTTCACCTACAACTGTTGTCAAGCATGCTTTGTGTCTTTCACAAAGGGGAAAGAGGAGTGAAGTCCTCTGAAATGAGGAGGGGAAAGAGGAGTCTCAGAGGAGAAAGAAGAGTGAAATATTTTGCACATACCTGAAGACTCTGCTTCTCTGTTAAGGCAGTCCTGAGGCAGTTATCCATCTCATTCAGCTTGGCTTGCAGTTGGGTGAGCTCACTTGTCTCTGTTCTTATTCTTATCTGTGCTTGCAACTTACTTATCTTGTCATTTTTCTCTTTGACACTTTCTCCTACTTCATTTATTACATTTTCTAACTTCTGAATTTTTACTTCCATAGCCTATTGAGATATGTCAATCAATCAGTTACAAGCAGTTATGTCAGAAGATGATAACAGTAACAGCTCATGGTCATATTCTTAGCAAGAACTAGCAAAAACCCAAACCAACAAAAAAATTCCAACACTACAGGCTCTATGGCAACTCTTCATGTCCAGGTCACTGCTTTGTGTCACCTTTTAACAGTCTAGAACACTCAAGTCTAAGAAAAGAAAAACTGCTTTGGAGAAGGGTAACTGTGACATAAACAGGAGAGAGAAAATGAGTTCTCAATTCCTGTGATTAAATAAGAGTTCTCCAGCTTCATGTCTGACATAGTGAACGCCATATACTTACAAGAAGCATCAAGAGTATTAAAGTCAATACTTCAAAAGCAAATGTAGACATTTCATATGAATTTCTAAACTGAACATCTAGTTGTGTACAGAAATCAGGCAATTAAAATAAATCATGTTCCAGGCAAAATTCCACTTTGGAAATAAAAGAGCTGCTAAAATAAAGTGTATTCTATTTGTATGGTGGTGGCACAGATTGACAGTTACCAACAAGCCTTATTTTCAGTTTGGAGTACTCTCCCTTAGAAACCAAGTATCAAAGAAATTTCCCTTAGAAACAAGTGTTGGTACCTTCTTATCTTGTTCTGCAGCCTTTAATTTATTATGAAGTCTATAATTTTCTTCTTCTAATGCCAGACTGACAGAGCCACCAGGGGCCAGTTTTTCTTTTAGAGTGTTTAGATCCTGAAGCAACTCTTCATTTTTCTCTTTTCTCTCTTTTAATTCAACATCAGCATTTTTACTATAATCAGCAGTTCTGGCATCCAGCTCTGAAGAAAGTTCAAGGAGTATCTGAAAATCAGTAAGCATCATACAGAAAAATTTTAAATAACTTTTTAATCTGCTAGAAATATGGCAAGTGAAGAAACAGGAAGTTCCTTAGCCTGTATTATTTTTGCATTCTTGTTTCAGTGCCCCATTTGAAAATGCTTGCTGTCAGAAATGGTATCATTATCACCCAAAAGAACAGTTTCATTTCCAGAACAGAGGGAGGCAGGAAGGGGCACAAGAGGAGGTGATAGTGGATTGCAGGTTTACCAGTATTTCTGCATTAACTCAATTAACTCTAACTTTATTAGAGGAACAAAGGAACAATATTGGGCTTGAATGTCAGCCACAGAAGACCAGAATTATTCACAGATTTTTTTACTAGAATGTGTTCATTGACTAAAGGAAATGGAACATACACATTGGACTATTCTAGAAACCCACATGTTTAACATGTCAGAGGAGTAAAAACTTAACAATTGTCAGGAAATTACTATGTTGACTACATTTTTGTTTCTTTGTTAAAAGCTTTGACCCACATAATATTAGAGTCAGGGAATTCTTCCAGAAACCTTGCCAACACTGCAAAATCCCAAAGAAGTCAAGACTGACTATTGACTCTACAAAAGAAACTTTTTAAAATAGGCTGAACTTAAGATTTAATCAGAAAGATGAAATCTTGTGAAATCCTGTTCATGATGAACTAAACCCTGAAAAATGCTGTCCAGGTTTCCAAAAGAGGCAAGAGGTAAGCATAAGAAAGGAGTGCAAATATAAATTTAACTGAGTTTTAAAAATGGCTACAGTAATTTTGATAAAGTTTGGCAAGAAAAGCAGCATTTTCTAGAATTCAGACTAATAAAGCCCCAAATAAACAACCCCACACCCCCTCCCATATATTACCTAGCAAGTCTTTTGTAAAGCGAGTTACCAAGTTTGGATGCATGAGGAATCTTTAAAAATCTTTTAAGTATTTCTATGTCTTACAGTAAGTAGGGATAATAAGTAAATAGTCATTTAAGAGCCTTTTGGTGTGTTTTGTTTTCAATCATAGGCATTTGCAGAGTGCTTACACAAAATACATTTCTGATTGAATAACATTTAATTTTACCTTTACTTTAGGAGTCCAGAATTTAAAGAATTTCAAAAGTCTTTCATTATCTTTCTTTAGTTTTTCTTTCAGTTCCTCTGCATCCCAGTGAGTTTCTGAACAAGCTTCCCAGAACTGTATTGTTTCTTTTCTAGCACCTTCTTCCTGCTGTAACTCTGCTTCTATGCAGAGAAGTTCATGTTCCATTTCTGATACATCTTTGAGAATGCTCTTAAAAAAAAAAGGAATTAAAACTTAAATACTGGTTTGATTATCACATGTCCAAATATACCTTCTGTCCTCTCAGCTATCAGTATGGCAGGAAGTCTGTTTTAGCATCTAATTATCATATAAAAGGAGTTTTGCTAGACTTAAAATTACACCCTGTTGGGAAAGCAAGATGACAATGTGCATTCCTGGGGCAGGAAGAAAGGGGAAAAAAAAAGTGCTTATTTGCAAAAGCTTATTTTCATGTTTTAGTACAAGTCATCTTGGTATTGGATAGTATGTCTTGTAGAGGGCAAATAAGCAGATAACATTCCCACTATTTTCTAATCTATTAATTTTATTTTCAGCTGCTTTACAAAGCAAAATCCTCTTATTATAGAACTGGTAGCATAAAAAAAATAACTATTCCTTCACCCCTTTAAGTGAAGTTTTAACAGATAAACCCAAAGCCATTAGATTCCCACCACCACATGACCCCACACCTTGGAATGGGTGTTTATGTCTGTTTTTTCTTTCCAAATATTACCTCTGCATCCAAGTGGAAACTCTGAAGCCCTCCACTGCTCTTTAACTCTTGAGATGATACTTCATTCTGCTTCAAATTAATCTTCCTGAGACATTGAATCTGGGATTGTAGGTGATCTTGTTTTTTCTTTTCCTCAAGCAATTCCATTTCATACTTGTGAACCGTAGCATGATATTCTCTTTTCTTTGTGCAAACAGAACTGAACAGAAGCTGTTGCAGAAGCACAGGACGTATCAGTGACCCTGTTTTAAAATGATACTCTGCATCCAGCTAAAATATAGTATTTTATAATTCAATCTGTTTATTCTCTGAGCCTCCAAATGTCCATGGCTAAGAAAATCAGGTTCACAAGCACATTATAGTAATGGCCTGTAAGCCTTTTAGCTGAGACAGCACTTTGCCAGTATGTGAGGTATTGTAGACTCCAAAGAAGACAAGAGGTCTAAAAGACTACAGAAAGCCTTCCACAAACCTAAACTTTGAAAAACAAAGTAAAGTGTTCTTTGTTATATTTATTTTCTTTTGGGTTATGAAAGGTGCAGATGATCTATGAGAGTAATATCACTGTGCTAATTTAAAATTTTATTTTAGCAGAGCTTGCTAGTTGAATCTTAAACATCTTTAACCATAGAAGTTGAAAGCCATCTATGGAAAAATTAAAGGTAAAATAGCTGCATTAAGTTATAAAATGAGGCTCTTAGTTCAACTTCCAAGTTAATGGGTATTTATAGACATGACTGACTCTCAAGTACCTGATCCCCTCTCTGCAGGCCTGTGCATGCTTCCATGCTCCAACCAAAAAAACCCCAGCCCTTAATATTTCATGGTAAATAAAGAAACAGAAAACTTCATCATTTACTGTACTTCTGAATATGTTAACAGGAATTCTTTCCCAACTACCCTTAACCTTTTTGCTGACCATTTTAGTCCAATGGAGAAACTGATTCCAAACTGGGGAAGATCTCCAAGGCTGTAAAATCATCAAACTACTTGGGTAGTTTTGCAGAGTAAGCATGCATCTGTCTCCAAGCTATCTTGCATGTCTCTTTCCCCCACTGAGAAATACATACTTAGTCATCTATTATTTCAGTTATATGGTACAGAAAGAAAACTTCATTTTCTAATTAAAATGGAATAATATTAATGAAATAATTCTGTGCAAAGCAGCTAAACTACAGTTAAAAACTAAGTTTGATTTACATAACTAAGTAGTTCCAGTTTTCTAAGACTGTAAAGTAATTTTTATCAACTTATTTTCTGTAATGTATGGATTCTCAAACCCCAAAGCTACAGTATATAAAATCCTAGCTGTTACCATCGAGAGCTTATTAAAAAAACCCCAAAACCCAAATACAAGTGATATGAAGTATCCACATATTGAGCATTTTAAGTTGGTACCTTCAGTTTGGTCAGTAACTTCTGGAGACGAGTGTTCATTTCCTCATTTTTAGTTTGAAGTGTTTTGACTTGTTTACTCTGCTCCAATGTAAGCTGAGGCAGTATCACAGCTATCAGTGCTTTCTGACTATTCAGTTCACTCCTTAGCTTAAGAGACACTTCAGAGAGACATTCATATCTCTTCCCCATATTTGGGAATTTCTCCAGAAGATCCTAAATGCAAGTGAAAGAAATTAATTTGTTCACAATAAGGAAAAATGTGATTAGCTCTAAACAGAAACATAAAATAAATTACCTAACTCCAGGACTAAACCCTAAAGTATATACTGGTGTTACAACAGGAAAAGTTACTATGATTAAGACTTCAGTTTTGACTTGCCACAGAGATATCACAAAACACTAATCCAGGCAAAAACCCAGAAAATTTCTTGGTTTTCCAGCAATTAATTTCACAAGTTCAAATTGTCTTTGTGGTTTAGATTGCCTGGCCACATAGAGACTTGTAAATCAGGCATGAAAAAAAATTATTGCCTGATCATAAGCTTGCCATCTGGCCTTCCCTCAGGATGGACTTGTTTCTTGAAGGAAAGGGCTCATGAAGTGGGTTCTAGCACTCTGCCATGAAAGGGAAGGTGTGAACAAGCAGTGAGCAGCTCTGCAGTGCTGCAAGCTTGAAGACACAGTAAACTGCAACACCAGTATCATTTGTAATTATGTCTATGTTATACACTCTAGAAAAAGTATAAAACTCCCCTGACATACTCCCTTCATCATTGGTTCTTAGAAAATTCACCAGTTTTCTTAACTCTTCACCTCACAGTAAAAACACTAACATTGGGAAGAGGCAGACAAGATCCTATCTATTACAGAAGTCAGAAGGGGAGACTGCCCTTAAAATGATCACCTGATGTTCATGTCCTTCACTATGATTTAACTTGATCACTTGTACTGGTATTTTGTTTTCTGTTGGATTGTGGTTTGTTAAAGTTCTATGTCATTGCAGTAGAGTTTGAGCTCTGCTCTTTGTTTGTAGTGTGAGGGTTGTAAGGGTTCGTTCTGTTGAGCTGTAGTTTTATTTCTTCATTGTAATTTGGTATATTGGTGTTTTGGGTTTGCAGGGCTTTGTTGCTCATTGTAGTTCAGTTTTTCACTGTACATTTCTTGTTATTTGGGCACCAGATGTGTTTATTACACAAAGCAGGCCTTTTAAAGCAGTTAGCCTGTTATCAGTTTACAGTTTTAAGGCACAACAAGCCCAAGCCAACCAAGCACCATACAGCATGACACGGACATGCAGCAGTCACGCAGCACATCCCTCCCATCTCCCTAGCCCTGTTCCAGCTGAGTCACTCTCTCATTGCTCCCTTCTACTCAGCCAAAGCAGCAGGCCTGAGCCATGATTTTACAAGGGTAACAAGGCCCTTATTTTATAAGGCTTTACCCATGTGCAACAATACACATTTATAAATCCTGGTTTTATTTTGGCTTTCAGTAGGTTACTAGTACTTCTCAAATCTGTGTGAAAATATATCCAGGACAGCTAACTAACAAATTCCTGAGGAATTCCTAGTTTGAGGGCAGAAAGACTTGAATGAAATGAATTTCTATGACATCAACTTAGTATTTGATGGGGGAAATAATGGAAGGGAGGATTTGGGGGGATTTTACAAAACCAAAGTGGCAAAGTGCTTCTGTTTAAGGTTCAACGAGGGGAAGTGCCGGGTCACAACAGCCCCCAGGCAGTGCTACAGGCTGGGGGAATAGTGTCTGGAAAGCTTCCCAGTAGGAAAAGACCTGGGGGTGCTGGTCAACAGCTGGCAGAATATGAGCCAGCTGTACCCCAAGGCGGCCAGCGGCATCCCGGCTCGTGTCAGGAATAGTGTGGCCAGCAGGATAGGAAAGGGATCGACACTAGCAAGGCCACACCTCGAGAGCTGGGTCCAGTTCTGGGCCCTCGCTACAAGGAGGACATGGTGGTGCTGGAGCGTGTCCAGAGAAGGGCAGCAGAGCTGGGGAGGGGTCTGGAGCACAGCTGAGGGAGCTGGGGGTGTTTAGCCTGGAGAAAAGGAGACTGCAGCAAGACCTTACTGCTCTACAACTGCCAGAAAGGAGGGTGTAGCCAGGTGGGGGTCAGCCTCTTCTCTCCAGTAACATGTCATAGATTGCACTAGGAGAGGTTTAGACTGGTTATTAGCAAAAAATTCTCAATTGAAAAGGCTGTCAAGTACTGGAACAGGTTGCCCCAGGAAGTGGTGGAATCCCCATTCCTGGAGCTACTTCAAAGGTGTGTACATCTGGCACTTAGGGACATGGTTTAGCAGCGATCATGGCAGTGCTGGTTTAAGGGTTGAAGGTTGGTCTGGTTTAAGGTTGGTCTTTTCCAGCCTAAATGATTCTGTGATCCTACATGACTAGTTATTTTCATTGGGGTGGTTGGACAACAATGAAACAAGTTGAGATGTTCTGTAAAGATTAAATTAGACTGTTGTTGTTCAATGATTGCACATCTCATGTCAACAACAGCAAATCAACTGGTTCCATGGTATGCAGCATCTTAGCAAGATATGCAAACCATTTTATACATAATGCACAGAAGGCTTATGACAAAAAGCTTGCTCCATGACAAGTATCATGAAGTTCCTATGTGCATCCTTAAAACAAGCAGAAAAATAAGCCTACCTTAATTTTCAAGGTTTTTTCTTTCAAGCTGTCATCAGCCACCTGCTCTGCAATATCCATTTGGTTTACTTGAATGGACATATTATTCAGGTTTTTCTGCTTCAGTTGTTCTAAAGCATCTTCCAGTTTTGCCTTTGTTTCAACACACTAAAATAAAAGCACACATATTTAGGTACCATTCAAGAGGAGAAGTTATGAGTAACTCAGGTATGCAAATGGCAACACTCACCATTTCAGAATTTCTCTGCAATTCTGTCTTGAGCTGGTCCCGCTCACACCTGACATCCCAAAGAAGTTTTTGTAGCTCATGTTTTTCCCAATTAACTGATGAGATTTGTTCTTTAAGTTGTAAAGAGTGACTAGTTCTTTCAGCTAATAACTGGTCCTTCTCACATGATACACTATTTAGTGTCGTAGTTAACTGTTGAACCTACAATGAATAGTGGAGAAAAATGCAAACCACAATCTCATGGTCACGGTCTTTATACTCCCCAGGAAGTAATCAAATCAGTTGTGTCAAATACACAAATCACAATCTTTGACTACCAAAATTCACACTAGCAGAAAGAAAAGTTTAAAAATAGTGTTGGTGTTCTAATAACATAGAAAAAAAAATTACAAGGAAAAGGAATAGCATGACACCCAAAAAAGTCTACAACAGTCAATTCTGGTCTCCTGTAAAGCAAGAGAAATCAAAAGGAAAAAAGACAATCAACCTATGTTCATTTCACAGAAAAATTAAAATAAATAGAAGATGAGCTTAAAAAATGGACAATATCTTTATATTACCTCTAATGAAGAGTAATATTTGCTAAACTGAAACAATCCTCAATTATACTCCTTGATGTACAAAGGAAGAATTTGACAGGTGAAAAGCTCATAAGCAAACACTAGGAAAAGAATGAGATGGCAAGAAGATATTCAAAGATTGCCTGGTATTCAAAAAGTGTGCAAAGCACCAAGGATTCAAAACCCAATTAAGTTCATGCTGTCTACACAGTGCCTTTTAAAAAGTTGGAATAAGCGTTCAAGTACTGATTATTATATTAAATATGCAGTCATCCGATAAATTCACATTCATTCCAAAGCTGGACCAATCCCATGGGTTACAAGCTAAGACAAGTCAAGGATGTTATTACTAAACATCATAACGAAACTCAGACAAAACCTTTTGCCCATGTTCATCCAACCATAAAAACAGTGTTTACCAACCATAAAAATGAT
>VXBQ01001909.1:13391-27503 GCA_013400175.1 Phainopepla nitens | reverse complement strand
CTGACAGAGTGCTGTAGGCACTACTGTGTGTAAGGCAGTATGAAGTACTGGGCAGCCAGTCCAGTGGAGTGATCCAGCATCTCAGTGAAATAAAGTAGCTACTCCCAAAGATCTACTTTTATGCTGACATATTGAGAAATTCCTTAGGACAATTTAATATTTGTGTCTGCTCTCTTTATATAAAGGGGAAGTGAGATTTGAGGTCTGAAGTCCAGACCAGTTACCTGGTATTGGACTGAGCTGTGAGATGTCTTACTGCTCATAATTCAAAATATAGTCTTGTCTTTTAAGGCTTGAAGCTGTCTGATGAGGGAAAATTTTTAGTTTACTGGCTTAGTTATAAAACTTCCCAGTAACTGAAAAGGTTGCTGCGTAGGTTTTCTCAGTCTGAGGTGAGTCCTGTGAATCTCAATGACCAGCAGAGTGCACTAATCACAAATATTACCAAATGCTGTTGCTGGGCTACTGTCTGGCAAAGAAGGGTGATTTTATGGAGTGAGGGGAGCCTGGTCATGAATTTCACCAGTGGGAGCATTTCCGTAGGAGAAGTCCTTGACCGTGCTCCAAATGCTGTTTATCCAACAATTAGCGTAAAATACATGAGCTCCCTGAAAGAAAAAACTCGGGACACTTTACTCTGGAGAAAATTCTTCTTACTGGTTGATAGAGAAGTTCGCTTTTGCTATTTTCTCTGCGGTTTATACATTTCATCCAGCACCTCTGAAGTATGCTGGCCAAGCCATTTTCTTGAAGTAGAAGTATTTACCCTAGACTCCTATACCAGGTTTTTCTGTTCTGTTAAGTGCCTCAGCATCAAGACTGTTCCTCAGATGGTGTACACAAGTTCTTGTACTCTTCTGAGCTATCTGCCAGTACGGTTCAGATGTATCACAGAGTCTCTGTCTCTTGGTCAACTTCAGCTGGCTCGAAGTTAATCTTTGACCGCTTCAAAATTATTCTTAAGGTAGAGTGGCTAGCACTTGGATGCTTTTGAAAAAGTATGGGTGTCTAGGATGCTTTGTGGTCAAGTTGAAGCTGTGGATGACTGTAAGCACTGCCAAGATCTGTGTATCCCTGGCTCGCACGTGGTCTTAAATACTTCCTTGAAGCTGGTTCTGCATTCTCTTAAATGTCACCGAAGTCAGTCTAAAGTCTTGGAAATGCATATAAACAAGTTATGAGGACTGAGAAAAGATAAATTTCTGCACGATTCAAAACTAAATAGCTAATCTTTTCCATCAGTTCATTTCTTAGTATACTGGCAAATCACTACGTTTTTTCTGTATATTGCAAGTCTATGCAAAGTTGGAAAGCAAACACGGCTTTCTTTTTAAACACTGGAATACTTGGCAGCAGTCATTTTAGCTCTGTGGAAATGCATGTAAAAATTCTTGCATTAGTTGTGTTACTAATAAATAATTGTAGGCACAACAGTTCCTTGAAGAAGGAGAAGAAAGTTGTGCTACATAGGGCTTGATTTCTGCTTAAAACAGTTCAAGTGTTAAATTGCTGACATTCTTTTACAGACCATGTAAATGTCCTAAGGAAAAAGTCTTTTGAAAGCTTATGAAATTTCCAAACTTGTGCTCTGTGAGATAAAATTCTGAGGAATTGTGGCTTTTTTTTTCCCCTAGGAACTGTTCCAGCAGCTGTTTCTAAAGTTTCTGGAGTTGCCACATCATCAGTTTTACTAATATTAGCAGCAAATTCTGTTCTGCTTGCTCTTCACGCAGATTTTTTTTTAGCAGATTACTGAAGCAATTAAACATAGCTAACAAGCCAGTTTTTTACTTCTGTGACAGTATTGTATACAGCCGTTGTTGGACTACTGTACTTGAGGACAGTAATGAAAACTTTTTCTTAGCTCAAGTGGTTTATATAAAGTGTGTGTGGTAGGCCACGTAGGCTAGTAAGATGCTCTCATAAAACAAAAACATCTGTGGTTCCTTGGTGTGGTAGTGTACAATAATGAAAAAAACATGCAAACGGTCATGGGAATCTTAGTAACTTTTACTTTAAAGGAACTGTGAGGTACTTGCAGTACACAGTGTAGTTTTTTTATTAAATGTAATTTATGGCTATACATGTCTGAGTAAAACACAATTTAAAAATGGTTCTGTTACAGTAAACGTGCATAATTGCTTACTGCTGTCCTTGCAGAGGTTTTTCAGAAGCCTTTACATTGCTGGGTCTGGAACTTGTTGCTGAATGAAAAAGGGAACAAGGCTCGAGTGAGTGTAGAAGGGAAGGTGTGGTGTTAGACTTTTTCATAATAGAATTTGGGGGCTTAGGGAAGGAGATGTTCCTAGAAGGAGAGTAATAGTCAATTGTGAATTCATTGCAAATTGCTCATTGGTACGCAGTGATGAAATCCTTTTCAGTTTGTCTTGAGCTGCAGAGAGGTTAGTAGAGAAGAGAGAAGTAAAGTGGCCAGCTACTAAATGCAGTGACTCTTTTGAATTTCTTTTAAGTCATATAAAGTAAAGGGATTTTAAATTCTTGTAGTGATTTTATATGAAAAAAATTTTTTTATTTCCTTTGCCAAAAAGGGTCACAGTGATACCTGTTTATTCATACAGCATTTAATACCAAATGAAACTGTGCATAAAAACAGAAGCTGAGGTGGATTGCTCTCTACAACTACCTGAAAGGAGGTTGTAGTGAGGTGGGGATTGGTCTCTTTTCCCAAGTAACGGGACAAAAAGAAATGGCATCAAGTTGTGCCAGATGGGCTGTTACGGATTTCTTTGCCTAGAGGGTTGTCAAGCACTGCAGCAAGATGCTCAGGGTAGTGGCGGAGTTAATCATTCCTGAAAGTATTTAAAGATGTGTAGATGTGGCACTTAGGGACATGGTTCAGTGGTTGGCTTGGCAGTGTTTGGTTTTTGATTAGGCTTTATAATTTTTAAGGTGTTTTTCAATGTAAATGATTCTGTGAATCCTCTTTGCTGTTTTATGAGGACACATATAAGAAAACATAAGGTCATGTATGTTAATGTAGGAAGAGATGAGCTGTTTGCTTGAGAGGCTAGTAAGAACTGTTTTGAACAGCAACTGGTCCAAAGGAATGGATGGTGGATGAAATCCAGAGAAAAGTGTCACTGAGGAAATGCTGCAGAGGTTGTGAATAGGGGAGCATACCTTACATGGATAAAATAGGAATTCCAAACAATTAAAAAAAAAGGGCAGTTAAGGTGATTGCTTGCTCATGCAGGGAAGGGAAGCGGAAGGGAAGAAGGAAGGAAGGAAGGAGCTTAAAAGTATTTAAATATTAGAACAGACATAAATGAGGGACAGGTGATGAGGTGTGTTGAACAAGATTAAATAGATTGAGGAATGAGGAGAGCTTATAAGGACGGGAAAGGGGAAATCAGTTTGGTGAGAAAAACCTAGAGATTTTAGAAAGTAGCAAGCTTCAGAAGAAGGAAATCTTCCTACAGAATCAGCATTTGGTGTGGAAGAGAAATTGTCAATGACTGGACAATGAACATACTGTTGGGCAGATAGGTGAGAGTACTTGTTCTGTCACAACAAAGAAGATTTTGCAAGAACCTTTAAGCATTGCTAAAACTTGTTAGTAAGTAATACTGAGATGGTTGTGTAGAAGTCTCTTGTAGCTTTGGCATCTTGGCAGTTGATGAAGAACAGCTTGTGGAAGGGTATTTAAATTAATGAATAGATGTCAGACATCTGGTGGGGATATTTTAAGCGCTTTATTCCTTCTACTTTTCATACTTGTCCTTTTCCCCAGTTTCTGTTGGTGTCATGCAAAAACTGCTGGGAAGAATGCAGATTATTAGAATTTTTTTTTTTTTTAAACTCTGACTTTCCCATGTGTTTGTGTTTATGAAAAATTCTCATCACAAAAGTGTTTATTTTTTTAAACTGATCTGCAGGAGTAAGGAACACTAACTGATGTAACAAGGTAGTTCTCCATTCCCACTAGCAAGAATTTTTCCCATCCTTCTGAAAAGACTGAAGAGAAGCTTATAGGGTAGTGCCACTTAATTTATTTTTTTTTTTTTTTGCATAGATCTATAACTACTGACTGAGAGAAAGTTCCTACAAAAATACGAGTCATAGAGGCATAGTAGCAGAAAGCACCTTAAAGGATGTGCAGTTTTTCTGTGGGAAGTAGGATAGTATTTCAGAGTTTGTCAGGCCAGTAATACTGCAGCATGTTTAAAGCCAATGGAAGCTTACCTCACATTCTGGTGATGTTCATAGTCTTTGGCTGAATATTCATCCTGTTTGGAAGTGTAAGTCAGAAAGATCTGTGAGGCAAATTTGGATTTCCCTTATATGAGGTTTTTATCAGAGTGTGCTTCCTGAGGCCATGGCTTTTGCTGGTTGCTGGCATACCCTAGGTCTGAACAGGGTTTGTACTTGTTCTCACTGGATGCATTTTAATACTTACTTTTTATATGTGTCAGGTGTTTGTGCTTAGGGGCACCATAAGACTGATGAAAAGTTAGCCTTGATAATCTATTAGTAAAAGGAGTCTCACGCTTTTCAAAGAAATTTGGGGTTGGTAGCATTTTTGGTATAAGAAGACAGACCTTTTTTTAAGAAGAAAGGCAAAAGTAACAAATACTTTGAAAATCATAAACCACAAACAGATCTTTTCTGTTCTTTCCCTATTTTCTTCTTCTCTTATCTTTTTTTAACAAAGGATTTTTTCCTTTAAAAATGTGGATACTAAATCCTTATTGTTTCTCAATAGCTTTTTTCCCAGGCATAAGAAGAAAGTGGTTATGATTTCTTTTTTTTTTTTTTAATTTTTTTTCCTACTAGAATTCAAGTCATTAATTTTTATTTGATCAATGTTTTGGACTTAACATCATTCCATGCTTTTCTTCTCATTATGCTGTGTCATTCCATGTCATTCTACTTACCTCCGGCGTGAAGGTTTTTGTTCTGGTCTTGTGATGCTACTTATATAGAGGATTTTTTTGTCTTTCTAACCATTATATGTGTCATACCAGAACATCAGACAAGAGCACACTCCTGGAAGTTACAGATTACAGAGGAGAAACTTTTATTGTCCTTTTAAAATATAATTGCATGACTGAAATTTCTTCAGGTTGTGAGGAGAGTGTAATAGAGAGACCTGCTTATCCCTCCCAAATGTATCAATCCTGATGATGCTTACTCATATCGTGAAAATTATCTGTAACTGTTGCAAGATGTAACTGGAGGTGTGGTTTGCTTCTGTCCCGAACACTGACTTCTGCATGAGTTAATAGCTATTCCTTTTGTTGATAGTCGGTCATTCCCCCTTTTAAAAGGGAATTTTCACATACCTAAATAACCTTCCAGCCCTTTTCCAGTATTTAGGCCTCTTCTTACTAGTGTTGACAAAGGACAAACTTTACAGAGGAGGAGTTTGAAGAAAAATAGGTTAAATTTTAAAACAAAAGTTATTTTTCTTATCATAGTAAGATAGTTACTTTCATAATGCAGGCTAAATGTATACTTATAGTTAATCTAAAAATTCTGGTATTTAGCTAATTTTTTTATCTTTCAGATTTAGGGAGAAATGGAAAATGATTTAGTAGGTATTTCTTCAATTTCTTCAATCCTCTCCTGATGCTGTTTTGTTCTGTTTTATAAACTTGAAACCATTATTCCTTTATGCTTGCATAATAATAACAACTATATAGTGACATTGAAATATAAATTTTGAAATGGATTAGTCTTACTACAAAATGAGTGTTTGTGTTGAATGACAGATATAGTAATAATGATGATTAATTTCTTGGAAATATTAAGATACAAATATTTGTCAAGTATTGCAATGCTGTAACATTGCACAGGCTTCCCATTCTTTTCCTGGCCTCTTGGTATATGAGACTAGTGCAAGTTGAGGGCAGTTGGAGTAACTATAAAAATATTTTTTTTCATAAAGTGTTTTGCACAGAAGAAGCTCTCCTTCATCTATCCCATTCAGCAAATCATCAGCATTCTAATTTCCCTTGAAGTTTCAATCAGCAGATTAAATCATCAGTACAAACAATGGGGTAAAAATAAAATGTATTGTGTGTGTAAACTGAGAACCAGTGATGCCTGGCATGTTACAGCTTTGAGTCCAGTATTCCATAAGACTTCATATTATCATCAGTTATTCCTCTGTCTCTTTTTAGTTTTCAGTGTGTTATCCTTGGGGTTATGCTTTTGGAGTGTTCTCAGTAAGTGTAGTTATGGCCTGTGTTTCCTGCCTGTTTGGACATTCGGGAGAGAGTGTTCTGTGGCTGGTTCAGAGCCATGTGTGCTGGCAAATGAGTATGCATGTACTGTTCTCAGCCAAAATGGAAAGACTTGAATTCTGCTTGTGTATTTCTTCCATGCTAGCCGTGCTGATGTTAGTTCACAACTCCTACATGGCTACCAGTATTCACAAAACATATAGGAGCTTTGGCCTGTGATGATTGGTCAACTTTGATTTCAATTTAATAAGCCCAGAAATTAGCAGAGATTGATACTGACAGACAAACAGTGTTCTGACAAACCTAATTTTCTCAGAAACCAGGCTAATAAATATAATTTCAGAATACACAATTCTGCTATTCCACTTTTTCAGAACAGCTGAGAAAAGTTGCAACATATTACACTCAAGACTTGAAGTTTTTTTGTGGTGACTTGAGGCCATGCTACCATTTATCTTAGCACCTCTTAATCCCAAGCCAAAGCAGTCACACCACCAAACACGCCTCCAAATTAATACTGGAATCACTGTGGTTGAATTTCTGTATTTATTATGGGGAAAGGTTCTTACCCAATTTTGACACAATTTTATTTTCATGGTGGCAGTTCAACTCCATTTGAAGAGGGGTAAAAACCCTCAGCACTCTTGCTATTTATTCACGTGTGTTCACCCTCGTAATTCTTACATCGCTACTACACCTTCTGCTGTTACTGTCTTTCTGTAAAGTCAAAGCTTAAGGAGGCATGAAATTCAGTTGTGACTTCAAGCTAGAGCTCTGGTCTAATTAAGAAGTCCTAGACATTGAAGTCCATTGATTTGAGCTTGTCTGTATTGGATGCCTTGATCACATCCTCCATCAGCATTCCACGGAAATATTTATAGCAGAGCGATAGCTGGTGGTTTTCAAACTTGTATTCAGCTGATCAATTAAATACAGAGTTAGAAATTACCTTCAGGTAGTCCTCTATTTTGGAAAATGTGTATAGTTTCTACTTCCATATGGTTACATATGCAGTGATATATATAATATAGCATCTTGAGGCTAGTTTGTAACAGTTATTTCTTATCTGGATGTTTACAACTACTGATGTGTATTTAGGGTTTAGAAATGTGTCTAGCCATCTCATGATCCTGGTTTGGACTTGAATGCTTTCTGAAGTAGTGCATAGAGTCTGACTCCATCCAGTGAGACACTGACTTTGAAGCAGTAAATTCATTAAATTTTGTTCTTTGGCAATGATCAAGTAATTCTAGGCTAGCTTTACTCCCTCCCAGCTGTCTTAGATACTTGGAATTGCTTTTCAAAATCTTTAGATGAAAATGATCTTTTCTAGCATTTCCGAGTACTCACTGTGGTTTCCACTTGGAGAAATTATGCTAGAAATGACAACTGTTCTCCATGCAGGAGGAAATACAGTGACAAACAGTGCTGTATGGAATTAAAACCCCCATATTTCAGTGCTTCAGTTGAGAAAGGGCAAAGAAAGCAGTGTGGGCAGACTGTGGAGGAAGCATTTGACTTGTAACTCACAAGGGGTGTGTGCATTACTTTTCCTGTGAGGAAGATGGAAATTTGCTCTAGTGGGCAGTGTGCTTTTTTTCATTCATCCTTAGCAAACCCCTTGGGAAACCTGACAAAGTGAGTACCCAGAGGCCTGAGAAGCTGCAGGTGTTTTGCTTTCTGGATGCTCTAGATAGTGGTGGCATTTCTGCCTGCTTTGGAAAGCAGGGTGCAATAGTTTAATCCAGAAGAATTTACCTCCTGTTCCAAGAATTCTGATAGTTATATGGGTTTAGAATTGAATCCACTTGATTCACCACCTGTTCTCATGTAGCTGCAGATGGCAAAGGTTAACACCACATTGGTATGGCACAAAGAGTAACTGAAAAACTGTGTTCCTTAGCACTTTCTATGTTGGGATTTGATCTTTATATTAAATAAAGGGATAGCTCATTTATTGCGGTCTGATTTGTTGTGGTCCATCTCTCTGTCTTCTGTATGTTCTTACTTTGCTCTTTTGTGCTGCAACTAGCTAACATTCTTATTACCATAAGGGAAAACGGTTCAGGAAACTGATCTGGCTGAAAATTCACCTTGTTTTGTTTTTTTTTTTTAATATATTCTTTTTTGTGGTATGTATTTGTATAAAACTGTTCTGGAACTGAAAACTGATACTCCACACAGGTGTGTTTGCATTGTTTCTTGCTACCTTTGCCACCCTACTTATATATGTTTTCATAATGCAAATGTATGAAGATGTATTAAGTCTTTCTGCCTATTTCCACATATTTTGACATGGAGGAAATATGTATTAATACAGGGATTCTTTTTGTAAAAAAAAGAAAAGAAAAAAGAAAACTTGGCAATTGCTAACCTTTCCTTAGAGTCTAAAAATCATTAGATCTTTCAAGCTGGCATTCCAGATAATAGAGAGAAATATTTGTAATGAAGTTCCAGAAACATTTTTTCACTCTAGATTATTCACTCAAAAGATTATGTACTATTGTTAGTTCTGGCTAATATGTGATCCACCTGCAGGTGTTTCAAATTTTAAAACTCTATGTTGCCAAATAGCACCAAAAATTAATGTTGAGAATACTCTGTTGCCATGGTAATGTCTTGGTTAGAAGACTGCCAAGTAACTATAAAGTGAAACCAATGCTTTTGATGTGCCATAAAATGAGGAAGGGAAGGAAGATCAGTGAGAACTGAAACATTACTGATTTCCATGGTTTTTTAGTAGGTATTGGAGAGACCTTGAATATTCAACTGAAACACATTTCACTTTCTTTTTATTGATTGGTTTGGATTTTTTTAAGCTGGATTTCTTGCTTTGACACTTGTTGATGTATAATTTAAGCAACTTGTAAAACTTTGTAAAAAAGGCCACTGAACAAAACACAAGTGATTTTGGTGTATTTTTACTGATTTCTTCCCGTTCTACATTAGCAGCACTGTTTAAACTGCATGAGGGGGTTTGAAAGTAAATCTCTTACTTCAGTAAAATCTAAATGCTATTGTGTATCTACAGGCAAATATAAATAATTTTTTCCTTTTACTTTGAGCCATTTTGATCCTAGTAAATCAGGCTCTCATTTCAACCTCCTAGGGATCTCTTGGCATGAAGAGAATGTAAGAGGACTGAAGTATATCCTGTACCTGCAATTTCGTCTTTTTCCTGTCATTCATTCACTAGACCCTGGCATATGATAATTTGTCAATAGCAATACAATAGGCTATATTTAAAATCTGCTCGTCCTGGGAGAGAATTAACAGCCATGGTTTTTGATGTTTTTCTCCTTGTTATCCTACTCTCTCAAGTATGAACTTCATGTCAGATAAATTCTATTAGCCTGGAAAGTACAGGAAGAAACTGAAATGGATAAGCAAGCTCAGAATTACCCTATTTTTTTCCAGGCATCAAGTGATATAAACAGCATAAGAGACCTTATACTGCATGTTGAATTTGGATGTGTCCATGTAAAATTACAGAACACTACTTTAGGAACTCTGCTTTTATGGTGTTCCTAAAGCAGTACAAATTTTAAAAGAAATACTTCTGCAGTTGTGTCTGCACATTGTCTTGTTGAAGACAGTTTTCATATAAGCAAGACCTTACTACATTGAGGGAGAGGCTGGAGTCCTCTGTTTAATGAGTATGAGTTTGTTCAACATTATGGATATTTCACAGTGTTATAAACTCTTTCAATTAGGTTTTTTTTTTCACTAGATGAGGTTAGATGCAGTGTCCTTCCTTGAAGAGAACAGAATGATTTGTCTTTTCTGCTTGCTTGTACCAGATCTAGGACTAGACTGTGTGCTGGCATAAAGCAGAAGTGGATGAAGAAATTCTGGTCTGTCTAGTGCTGGTTGTTTAAGGATTTAGTAATTTAAGTGCATTATTGGGTCAGGACCAAAATATTCAGTACCTCATGGACTGAAGCCCAAGAAGAACAGTTGTATGTGCTTCAGACTGCTCCGAAGAGAAGGACGTGTCCGTCAGTTTGTTTGCTTTCATGCATTTTGTATAGCTGGGGCTAAATGTAAAAAGTTAACTTCTGTTAACTTCAGTTAAGAACAATGTAAGTCATTCTAGGACTTTCAGGTATTTTCATATACAGTATTAGCTTTTGTATGTGATAATGTAAAAAAAAACCTTTTGCTTCACAATTGTTCTAGTATTTCAGTGTTTTTTGAATAAAATATGTTCAAACAAGTCATAGGCAGAAACATATTACTGCTTCCCTTAATCCACTGGATTTTTTTTTTAATGTGGTTTAGTTTTGGGATTTTTTTGTCAAGTACAGTTGATACTGTGGTTCAGAGTAGACACGTACCTTTCTTGATACATCTACAAATCTTTAGTCACACTTTCCTTTATTTTTTTCTAATTGGCTGAACACTAGCTTAGTTTGGAGTCATGTTGGTTGTACAGACCTCAAAACAAGTTTCAGAAGTGGCCAAGTATAACATTTTATTCTAATGTAATGTTCGTTTGAGAACTTTGCTGCTGTTGTCTTAAAAATGTGAAGGCAAATATCTTTGACTAGTCATGTGAATTTGAATGTATAATTGTACCTAAACTGTCATTTTATCCACATTCCTTGGTGAGTTTTTTTTTGCCACCCTAATATGAGGACTGTTTTGTAGTAATACATACTTTCAGAACCTAAACTAGACTTCTTGATGTTATTTTATCTAAAAATGCCTTACATTTCTCTTCAGGAAACTTGAAAATTTTCAAACAAGTGTTTTTGGAATAACTTAATTATGTGGGAGGCTCTTAAAATAACTATCTATTCTATTGCACATGTGTTTTGTCTTGTATTATGTACAATAACAGTACCATTAATTTAAAAGGGATAGTGTCTGTGATCACAAGCCCTTTCCAGACAGTCTAACACTGATTTAGGAACTGATTCAGCCCTTCCAAGACTTTCATTAGTAAAAATTAATTTGTAACTATGAGTGAAATACCAGTGTGAAAACGGAAGTATTTCATGAAAAAAAACCTAGAGAAAACTTAGAGATCAAAGGTGCAATTAAGTAATCCTGTGTCAGTCTCTTTCTGGGCATGAGAAGGGCTTGGACGTGGTGGGATTGGGAAGATCTAAATGAACTACTACACAAAACAACAAATCTCTGGGAATGGCTATTAACCCTTTGGAGCCAGGTATAACCTGAAATAGAAAGGCAAAGTAGGTGAAGCTGTTAGTTTATCCCTTTCTCAGCTGTGAATTCTGGGTTAAATAGAGTTCTTGTGATATCTTTAAACACTGCTCTTCATTATTTGAAACTTGTTCTTTATTTGCTAGAAATCACCCTCTTGGTTTGATATGTGCCCTCTGGTGCCTTTGTACTGTGTCAGTGGTACCCCTCCATTAAAATTGGGGCTGTTTTCATTGGCATATGAGTAGTGGGAGCATTGTGCCAAGTATCACATTAATGTAGGCTGTACTGAAGCCAGCAATTCCTGTTACAATCTCCCTCAGTAATGTGCACTCCTTGGAAAAGGTGAATTGCAGGAGAGTTTCTAGTTCTTGTCCGGCTTGTCATCTGCTAATCCCCTGCTGTGCTCTTTGTTTGCCCTTTCTTGACAGGGCAGCAGCAGCTACCATCTGCCCATGGCTTGGAACGGTTTGTGTGCAGCTGGCTGGTACATGTCATGCTTTGTGGCAGTGCTTACTGCTGGTGGCAAGCTGTTGGGTTGATGGATGCCTCTCTTTGTAGAATACCATCAGTTGTGGAATGTTTTTGGATTTCATCTTTGTTTAGCATCAGTAGTAATATAAATACATTATTCTGTTAAAAAGCACAGTGCCCAATAGATTGCTTTTGTTCATAACCACAGCTTTTGAAATACGCTTATGTGCATTCGTGCTAGTATATGTTACTACCTAAGCTTGTTTTCAAAAGTGAGTTAATCTCTTTTAGGATTTCTTTTATATTTAATAATTGATATGTAGTCTTTATCTAGTCTTATTTTGGTATTATCTATTATTAATAATTTGTCAACACAGACATTTGGTAGCATTAATGAGTAGGAATGGCTTAATTGTCTCATAAACTGTATTTCCCAACAAAATAAAGAAGTGTCTTCAACAAAGTGCCTCCTTTGTTCAAAGAAATCCTTGAAGTGGTTGTTTCCACATACAATTGCAGACTTCCTTAGTTTCCAGGAATCCTAGATCCTATTGATAGAAGAAATTGTTTGGTTTGTGTTTTGCTTGTTTATAATTATTCTTTTGTGCTTACTGTGACTACTGAGTAGATTAAAAATCCTTATTGCCTAGTCCTAAAGCGTAAAGTCTGATCCTGACTTACACTGCAGCCTTTTTGTTTCAGTGCAAAGACTTGTCCTTTTCTTACTGTCTTTTCTTGAACTATTTATAACAAATACCTTATTATTAATAAATATTTGTTACCATTTTTTGAAAGTCATGACTGTTCTTGGTGGGGTTTTTGGGGTTTTTGTTTGTTTGTTTGTTTGTTTTGGAATTTTTTTTTTGTTTGGTTTGATTTAATTGTTGTGGTTTTTTTCCTACTGATTGCAAAGTTACCTCTCTCACTTTGTAATGCAAGAGACCAGGGCCTACCCTGGTGGTCTAAGCCCCATTGTTTCAGGCACACTGTAAATCTGAAGCTAAACTTTTTTGATTTCTTTCCCAAAAGAGCTGACTGCTTTCTTGAGAACGTTATGAGTACTTCCAAGAACAGAGTTGATGCATACTGTCCCGTGTGAAAGAAGTGGCTGGATTACATAAATTGATATTCCTAGTCTGCCAAAGAGCGAATACCTTCCCTCATTCCTGCTGTCATGTCTATACAGCCTTCATTGGCTGGCAGCAGAGGAGGCTGAAGTTTGGCTCTTGTAGGCCCTGGAAACATGCTGTGTGTGCATTAATATTTCTATTAAAAAATACCTGACAAAATATTTTTGAGAGAAAGTTAAATATACTTCATGTTTGCATACACAATAACTAATATGTAAAGTATGAGTTACTTGAATTCCAGTATGTTTCTAGCTTGTGGATGTTTTTAGTGGTTATTAAAAAAACCAGAGAATAAAAAACCCCAAACTCAAAACAGCCTCCACTCCCCAGACGTTCTGAGAAGGCATACCCAATTTGCATCTTACATTCCAAACTCATTGAACCTACTATCAAAGAGATGTTCAGCCAAAAGCTGCATTATTTTCTTTCTTTCTTTTAGAAGGTGATATACTATAGGGACCTGTGATAATCTTACTCAGTATCTTATAAGAAAGAAATACCTGCATGCCTTGATGGCACATGGTCATGTTAAGGTTTCTTCCTTAGTGTGCTAAAGACTTGAGCAGTGCTGCTGTGTAGCAGAAACTTGGCACTTGGTACTTTTTGGCATGTGTTTTCTGCTTTTAACTAAAATGCAAATGCTTTTGTAGGTAGACCTGTGTGTACAGTTACTTTTACTAGGGTAACTAAGGTAAGTACTGACTTTTGCTGTAACAATTTTTGGAACAGGAGACCATTTTTAGGTCAGTTGTTTTTGTCCCAAAAACCTTCTTTACCTGTTTACTTCTCATGGTACTGATGCTGCTCCCCCATACAATTCCACTCTCTTGCTCCTCAGAGGAGCACTGCTTCACATGTTCCTTTGCAAGCCTAGAAGAAGTAAGGCTGACAGTCAGCACATGCCCCTCTCTAGAAATTGTTTTGCTCTGATTCAGCCTTCAGTTAAGCCACTGCTGAATGCTGTTCAGGGCTTAACAACTTGATTGAATCAGTAACCTAAGCTACAAACATAATCAGTTATGCAAAGTACATGTTCTACTTTCCTTTTTTTTTTTTTTTTCTTTTTTTAAGTATCATCTTTATGGTCTCTGCACAGGGTGTAGCCAGACTCCTAGTCACAGGTTTGAAGTACC
>VXBQ01001906.1:21907-46563 GCA_013400175.1 Phainopepla nitens | reverse complement strand
TAACCCCCAACCCCCGACAAAAGGTTAACCATATGCTGAAAGTATTGCTTAATTTATGTCTGGAAATTGGATTAGGTACCTTTGTACTACAGTATTCCAGTAGCCAAAAATAAAGGAAGAAGGAAAGAGGATAAATTTGAAATAAGCAATTTATAGAAGACTTACTGAGATACTCTAATATGGCTTTCCAGTGAGGAGTTACAATTTTGTATTTTATTTATAACTGATACTATTCTGTATACAGTATTATGATAAGACACTTCCAAACCTGTTTTTTTCTGATGTTAGGTGATATGTCCAAGTCTTATTAGAATGATTTTTATTTTGTCCAGAATTGCAGAAAGAGATGTAAGGGAATATATTATATATGTGGTTATGGCATGAACTATTTGTAAGATAGCAGGCAAGTTAAAAAGATCTGAGAGGTGTATTGCTGCTTTTTGAACTTTTGTGACAATATCTTTTTTTCAGGTGCTTGAATCGATTCCCCTCACACGTACTTTCAGAGTTGGGCAGCTGAAATGTCCTTGGAAGGGAGAATCTGTGCTGGTTGCACTCTCAGGAGATTGTTTTGATTTAATGTGAAAGTACAAGACTCAAGTAGCTTAAAATGGCTTAAGCTGCTTTGTCTTCATGAGTTCCTCACCTTTTCATAGACTGCTTGAATTTTTTGTAACTTACAATTCTATCTTTGTAAAAATGCAGGCATTTGGTGAGAATTTCACATGTAATTGTTCTGTAAGCCAGAAGGAGTTGATTGGTTTCAATTTGGCATTAAGGAAAAGCAGTTTAGTATTTTAAGTCTGCTCTATTCTGCATACACAGACCTGTAGGGAATATAAATCTCTTCAGACCCTTTGGTCCAGGCTGATACTCATTATCAAATGACTTTAATTCTGGCTGCTTCTTGAGCTCTTTCTCTTGAAGTGAGGATATATGTGTGAGAGCAGAAATATCCGCCTCTTCGTTTTGTCTTTCTTGAACTTTCCTGGCAAAAAAAGCCCAGTATGGAGATATAGTTTTGTCTGGAAGGAGTTGGACAGCAAGGAAAGGTGGAGTAAATATGAGAATTATATTAATTAATATATCCAGACATTGCATGACTTCTTCTGCTGCCTCTTTGTGTTAAAACTGTTTCAATTTCTGGATTAGATTAAAAGTTTTTAGTAACACTCGGTGGTTTGAGTGGTATCATGTAGAATGTGGAAAGAAAGAATTGACCCGTTTTGTAGGAAAAGTTTGATGAAATGGTGTATTTTTGGAACAGTTTCTTCAGGCGTTTTGAAGGCATTTGAACAGAATTAACTATGCAATGCAATTTTTTAGCAGTATTTAATAGTGTAAAGTAGTCTTTTGTGGTTGTACAACAAAAATCATAAAAACAATTCTAGCTATTCATCTGTTCTGTAGGTAGGTCCATAAATAAAAACTGAAAATACAGTGATAAATGCAAAACAGAATTCCAGTTCCTTACTAGTATCCTAATTTTGAGAGCCTTTGGAATTGTTTTGTAAACATTGTGCTTCAGTTTCCTGGGAGAGAGTTTCCTCTTCAGACTGCCTTCCTGAGCTGTTTGGAAAGAGCATCACAGAATCAGTCAGCTGCAAGACCCAGATGTATTTCTTCTGTGTTGACTTTATGAAACCATTTGCATGGGTCTGAAAATTTTTGTGCTTTTTTGAAGTTGTGGTAGGAAAAAAATTCTGCGTAGTTTTATTTTCTCCATTTTTGATGCATCTTAGTGTTTTCAGTATGACTCTTTGTAGGAAGATGTTTCTTCTGGTGAGAGTGCTGTGTTTGTTTCTGTGTCTGCACTGGAATTTACTTGCAGTCGTTCCATCCTTCTGCAGTGTTCCAGTATTCTCTTTGCAGTGCTTCAGCCTTGAGGGTTCAGGGAAGGAGGAATTCAGTTTTCAGAGAAAGGACAGTGTACTTTCCCTATGTTCAGAACACAGCTGTGTGAGTGCGTGAGAAGGGATGGGACTGGATGATGCCAAGAAATTCCTTCCAACCTATTATTCTTTCACTTTGTAGACGGTGAGGATAGAGAAGGGGCAGAGACCCGGATGCCTACAAATGGGGCAACAGGTTGCCAAACTCAGTTGTGTAGGATCTAGGTCTAGCACAATGCGTTTCAGAGGTAGGATGACTTGGACAAAACCTGGTTTGTCCATCCTGTGCCTAGGAGCTTAAGCCTTGCTCGCTCTTCAGTGTCACCTGTCTTTGCTAAGTTGGTGTGGAGAGAGAGGCAAGAACACTTTATAGTTGTAGGCATCTGAATGTAACATTTTTTCTGAAATCAAAGATGGAGGTATTTTAATTTCCAGTTAGGAGCTTCCTCTGTGTCATGACTGAATTTGCGTACGTGTAGCTGAATGGTTGTGAACAGTGCAGTACGTATGGCATTATACAAGTCTTCACAAATGCTACAGATACAGTTAAGAGTAAGAAATGGGTGAGTATGACTGTCAGTAGTAAAATGCGGAGTAAATACTTAGTTATGCATGTACAAGATGTTCAAAATCTGACTATTTTTACAAATATAACTGAATTTATGACTGTAAATTTAAATATCTTCCTGTATGCAGACTGCTGAAATCAGAAATATTTCCCAGAAATGTAAAGAGAAACAAGATGCTTTAGAGATGAAAGATAAACAGGTAAGAGTCTTGTTGTCTGACTTTTCTTGGTATTTGTTTTTTGTCTGCTCTTCTGTTTAGCAGAGTGGCAAATTTCTGTGAAGATGCTGCAAGTGCTTGCACTCTTCACTCCCTCTAGTACATAATATATCTTTAGAACTCTATCAGTCAAACAGGAATTACTGAGCGAGAGGTGTATACTGCATAAAATAAGCTGCCTAATAAAATAGGCAGTGTGTGTTGTGTATATCAATAAACAGATGTTTGTGATAGCCTTTCCTTGAAAAGCCGTGTTTGGGCTATAGATTCTCCTTAATCATAGACTAAACTTCAGGTGTATTAATTAACCTTTAAGGTTCTGCTTATGTGAAAATGAAGGAACTTCAAAAATTGATTTATAGGCTTGATTGTGTTTTTGCTCGTTGTTCTTCAACTGCCAGAGTGCTATTGGGACTGTGTCATAGTGCTGTTGGAACTGTAACAGACTCTTGGGGTTTGGGTGCATGGTTATGTCAACGTTTAATAACAGTTGCACAGGTGTCCTAGGTATTTGTTGTAGGTTCTGTACCAAACTCATTTCTTGTTGGAAATACTCAACATTTTTAGATTGAAGAAATCAATCAAGCATTCAGAATGAAAAAAGATGAAGAAACAAACAGGCAGAAAAAAATACACCAAACTCAAAAAATAATAGAGGATTGGCAGGATGAGCTGGATACAATGGAAGTCTGTGAGAATCTACAGCCACAAATCGATGCTGTTAATACTGAGCTGAAAAAATTACAAGAGGAAAGGGCAAATATTGATAATGATGTCAGTGATCTAAGAGCAGAAAAAACCAACCAAGAGCAGGAGGAGAAAAGTAAGTTACTTAAGTTTTTATTTTTTGTCAATTTATTTTACTATTTTAATGAATCTACTTGTGTGAATATGCTTGTCTTGCTGTAGTGAAATAATTCAAGGTGTTTACTTCAAGCCTCCTAGTTGGCTTATATGTATAGCAATCCTCTTGTTACCAGTTTTACTAAGTAACAAACATTTTCAAAATCGAGAAGAAGATTCAAAAGTAACAATTGACCTTAAAACTATCCTTTAAAGAATCAGTATTTCTGATCTCTGGGTGAGGAGACGCCTTTAGCAATTTGCCTTGGTTTGAGAGATTTTTTTGTTATAAAGGAAGGTGTGTAGTTAGCAGGTTGTGAAAAACAATCCCAAATGTGATGGAGAAAGCAGTTTGCTTTGAAGAGGCAGTATTTTATCTACTTGATATATTATATGCAATATATTAGCTGCTGATGCTGCATTTGTCCATCTTAGATGAACTTTAGCCAACCTTAATTCCAGAGTTTCTTTACATTAGTCTGGGATTTACAGTTAGTCCTTTCTAAGAAATGAAATGAAATTTAAAAATTGTAACTTGACGGGTGTTGTATACATATCCCTCAGTGAAAGTTCCTCATTTGCACATACCTGTCTGGCACTTAACTTGCCACAGAATTCAAGAAGAAACTGAGGTAGAGAGTCCAAATGACCTGGGGAAGGAAGCACTGTATATTTTGTCTTGAACAGGACAAAATTCTCAAGTTTTGATCTCTGTCTCTTCTGAATAGCAGATGCTTTCATGCACAGTCTGTTGTCACACATTTTGGTTTTTGCCAGCATGAAATAACACAGATATTTCACGTTACTAGTCGTAGTGTCTCTCTTCTTTGGGGAATGTTTTTGTTGTTCAGTACAAAGGTAGAACAAGTCTTGATAAAACACACTTTTAGGGCAAAATTCCTGTATTTTTACTGTGCCTACCGTGTTGTTATTCTTTGGGTAAGTTTTTAATTCTGTTTTAGATTTTAGGCTTTAATAGTTCTTAAGTTTTCTTCAGAAGTAGCAGCATTTCAGTTCTGGAAAGAGAAACTTAGTTCTTATAATTTAGTAACAGCCTTAGTTTTGGAGGAATGTAGTCAGTAGATACTAGAAAGTGCTGGTTATTATGTGTACTTGCTGTGGACTCTGTTTAATTACAGGAATAATTGATCGCCTTGGACAACTTAATAATATAATGCATATGAAGGAAGAGAACCTTAAAATGAGATCCCGAGACACACACTCTGCTCTTATGTGGCTAAGAAACAACAAAGACAAGTTTAAAAAAAAGACTTGTGAACCCATGATGCTTGAAGTAAGAAGATTTACTTGCATAGCGCTCTGTTAGTGTTTAGATTATTTATGTCTTGCAAGGCTTTGAGAATGACTGGAAGACATATCTTGGAATATCCTGCCAAGTACATTCAGGATATTCGTAATTAGAATTCCACAGGCAATGTAGTAATTAAGTAAGGTGGGATGGCTCCTTTCCCCACAAGAAGATTCCTGTTGCAGGTTTCTTCTAAGGTGCAACCAGTTATTATCCAGCCTTACTGCTTAAGACTTAAATAGTTCTTAGTTGCTGCTTAGAAATCAGTGGTGGTTGCCAATTGAGTATCTCCCCTTACAGCACAAGCTGCTCATCTGTGGTCACTTCTGTCTGTGATCTCTGAGGTTTTTTGGTTTGCTCTACCCAGCCATCTAGAGAGACAGAAATCTATTGCTAGTTTAGGTTTTTGTTTTGGTTTGATAGCTGCTGTACTATCTAGGAATAGCAGGGCTAAATTTTCAAAGATTACTTTTTTTTTAAGTGCATTCCTCCTCTTGCAGAACACGCTCCATATAATGTGAAGAGGATGAAGATCTCCAGTTGCACTTCTTTTCAGAATTGCAAACTTACTTAATAATATATTGCTACAATTTAAATTAGTGTATTGGAATATTTATATACAAATTCTTACACTTTGTACATGTACTAGGATGGCTCAAAATTACTTTTGTTTAGAATAGAATCCCAGGCATTTCTTATTATTACCAGAACTTCGAATTCTTCCTGACAGACTGCATCAAGATAATTTTATACATGCTTCAATAAGGATGTCTTTACTTTTACTTAAGGCCTCATTAACCTCTGTAACATCAATTGATGTGCAGACTTGTTTTCTCTCTGTCGAGGTGTAACCCCAGCTATCAGTCAGGCCCCAGGCAGCCAGTCACTCACAGCCCCATCTGCAGAATTGGGTAGAGAATCAAAAGAGTAAAAGCTTAGACAACTCACGGGGTGAGATAAAGACAATTAATTAAGGAAAGCAAAATGCACATGAAGAAAGCAAAACAAGGAGTTAAGTCACTGTTTCCCATGGGCAGACATGTGTTCACCCATCTCCAGGAGAGCAGGGCCCCATCACACGAGACAGTGACTTGGTGTCCTGGTTTTGGCCAAGGACAGGATTAAACTTTTGTAAGGCTTGAGAGGATGTGTGGCCTGACCCTAATTTGTTCCATATCACCTCACCTCCTGTGGTGGGTGGGGGAAAGAGTCCACTCCCAGTCTCCCATGCACTTCCCCCCCCACCACTGTGGCAGAACGAAGAGAAGAAAAGGCCTTGGCTCTGTGTAACCTCTGCTCAGAAATAACAGTCATCTTGGTATTATGAACCCTCTGTTCATCACAGATCCAAAACACAGCCCCATACTAGCCACTGTGGAGAAAATTAACTCTACCTCAGCCAAAACCAGTACACTTTGGAATCATGTCTCATGCACTTAAAAATTCCAGCTTTCTATTTGCTGTTAACTGTACCCAGCCTTTGGCCAACTTGAGATTATTAAATTGTGTAGTTCTGTGTAGTTTAGCCTTTGTGTGTCGTGTATAGTGACATAGTGTCAAATTACTAGTGAAAGTTAACTGAAAAACATTAATGTTTCATTCAGATTTGGAAAGCTCATCCATTTTAAGTATGTGTGGCTTTTTTTCTTAGGAATCCAAATCTCAGCTTGAGAAGTGTGGTATTTTCTGTTGCTAACTGTAAAACCCTTCCTAGTGCTGGAGCACAGCCATTAGGTGTAAGATGGGGGTGGTTGCAGTTGTAAGGTCAGGATGGAGCAGAAGAGGGAGAGGTGGTATGGTGAGAGATGATGATGATAACTTCGGGAGTGCTGAGAAAGGATATGGATAGCTAAAAATAAAGCTCTAGGATCTGTAACTTACCATAGGTTTCCTCCCAAGAGCACTGGTTGCAAAAAAGGCAAGGAAATCTATTTTTAAAGACATAGTTCTTGTTTTCATTAAATGTAGGTGTGGATATCATCTTGACTATTTAAAGTGTTTTCTGGGTGTGCTAAGTTGTATTGTATTGTATTAAATAACATGCTTATTACCTTTCTTTATTAGATCAATGTGAAAGACAGTAGACATGCAAAATACATTGAAAATCACATTTCGGCCAATGACATGAAGGCTTTTGTTTTTGAGTGTCAAGAAGATATGGAAACATTTCTGGTGGAGGCAAGTTGGCACCAATTTTAAAACTTTATTAAGTACTGAAGTAGGAGCCCTGAATTTGGGAGTCTACCAAGTACATCTCTGTGGCAGTGGTAGATATCTATATCATAACAAGTAGATAATGCAAAGTGTTCAAAGGTTTTTTTCAGAATTTAAATTTTCTTAAAGTGTAGACTAACTGAAGGGATGCAGGAATATTAAGAAAATGTGGTTTTTGTAGATTGTCTTCCTCGGAAAGGCAGTAATCACTTAATAGAAAATATCATGTACAAGAAAAAGGCTAGAGTGGAAATCTACGAATTTAGTGCCAAAATTTTTCATTGCCCTTTGACTAAAGAGGCAGGAAGCGTCTTATGTGACACGCAGTGGTCCAAGCAGCAAAGCAAGCGTGTATTTTCATGATACTGCTGTATCCTGAATCAGTGAGAAGATTGTTCCTTTTGAAAGTCAGGCAGATGATGCAGGAGGTAAAAAGCAGAAGATGTGGTATTGAACTGTCACAGTGTTTCCCAACTACAGTCAACACAACAGTGTATTTAGTGACAAACTGTCCTGCAATTTTTGAAGACTCATCCACCCTTCTCGGAAGCTAATCACTTTTTTAGACCTGAACAGCAGTGGTGATACCTCAGGCTCTGGGGGCTTATCTTTCTTGTGTGATTGTGGAACTCAGTTCAAGGCTGCTTTAACCAGCTCAACTGATCTTTCACTTATATGATTAGCTCTTTAGACTGAGCACTTGGCTCTAGATTTCTTTGATTGCTTTTATTTTCTCTAGCACACTGTATTTCCAGAGACATTAACAGAGCTAGCTTTTAGAGAACTTGGTTATTTCTGTGCCATAGTGAATTTGTGAGTTCTTCCAGAGGTCATCAGTTGAAAATAATTCTGATTTTGAATCAATAATTAATATTTTATTTGCATATGTGAATTTGGTCTTTACCAAATAATCTAATATAATCTAAATACAGGTGCATGATCGTCAGAAACTAAGAGTGAATGCTGTATGTGCGCCTACTGAATCATGTGCTGAAAATTTACCTTCAAGACCTATTGAAGAATTGCAGTATGTATCTGACTGTATTGGGGAAATAATTCTAAGTGCAGTGGGTTTGTTTTTTGCTATATATTAAAATTTTTTTTTGCAAATCAAATTATCATCAGTTCAGTTCTGGGTTAGTGGGACTTCTTTCTGACCCTTCAGTAGCTTCAGCTTGCTTACCTGCTGAATTTCATCTGTGATGCTTCTTTTTTTTATCTCTTCTTCAGCCAATATGGATTTTATTCATATTTACGAGAGTTATTTGATGCTCCTCCTCCCGTGATGAGTTACCTTTGTTACCAGTACCGTGTTCATGATGTTCCTGTGGGAACACAGAAGACCAGAGACATGATTGAAAGGGTAAGGTATCTGAAGAAGCACAAACACACCTGTGGTGTGGAGTTTTATTTTGGAAATTATTTGGCGAGTAGATGTGGAGAATGCAAAAAATTGCTTTAGCAATTTTATTTATCTTTTTTATTTGCCCTGTAGAAGTGGGAACACTTCATTATGGGCTAACATATTGCAAGACATTTTAACAAATTCAATCAACCTAATTATTCACTAAACCTAATTGACAGAATATAGCTGATGCTGCATATATAAACTGAACAATATTTTTAGTCAAATTTATCTTATCCTATAGAAGCTTTTTTGCTGTTTTTGGTTTACTGGACATTTTTTCTCTTTATGAATCTTGAGTTATGATACATCTTTATTTATAGTGCCCTTTTTGGCATGAGTCATTTAAAACTAGCAGCTCTGGTATTTTTATACCTTCTTTTTTCCTACAGATGCATTTTCTTGACAAATACATTGCAGCTCTCTTTATGGTTTCATCTATTAATTCTTGAGTACTTTCTTTGTTACACAGGATACTTGTGTAATACGTTATATATCTGAAGCAAATACAGTCCTTGTTCTCTATGCAGTACAAATGCTAACAGTTTTTTATTGGTGTCTGTAATATCTTAACAATCAGACCTGTTTAATTAGTTATGGTAATATACTCTGATAGTATTTCAACAGTTCTTTGCTGACCAGTCTGAATTATGAGTAGAATGCTGCATTAAACTTAGCATCTTTTTGCAAAGTTTATTAGTAAGTAGGTCTTGCATAAGCTGAAGGTTTTTTTACTGTGTTTATCAATCACATTTATTCCTTGTTCTGAAAAGTATTGCCTTAAGTAATGCTTTTGTCAGATTAATATTTTTCTGTATTTCTTAGGTCATACAGGAAACCAATCTGAGACAAATATATACAGCAGAAGAAAGATACGTTATTAAAGTATCTTCTTACACAAAACAAAACATCTCTAGTAACACGTGCTTGAAGGAGGCACAGTATCTCACTAGTTCGGTGGATGCGGATGAAAGAGGACAGTTGGAAAACCAACGACAGGTAGAAATGTATTTCTGTAATGGTGTATGTTGTGAACTACTACCCGTTACATCACGCATTAAGCGGAGCCTGCTTGCATATGCTGTTATGGTGTGCAGAAAGAATGCCAGTGGTGCGTGTACTTTTATTTCAGAATATCGCTAATACGTTGAAGTCACTGGATGCACGTTTGACTGCGCTGTTCGACAGACAGAAACTTCTGGAACACAAGGACAATAAGCTCAGGCAAGAGAAGAAGGAGCTTTTAGAGAGAGGAAACCGGAGGAGGCAGTTGGAATCAAAAATTGGTGTGAAGTGTGATAGGTAAGAAACAAGCTATGTTATCTATGAAAAAAATCAATGCTATCCATGTTATCACTTTAAAAGCAAAGATATTTTTCATTTCTCTCACTGCAGTGTGCTTTTACCCTTAAAAAGTAACCAGTAGTTGAGCATCAGATACAGGTGATAATCAAGACAAGGAAGGTGTTTAGAAATTGTGACAGTGTCTGCAACATGTAGCAGTGTTCCTGATGATTTTCTGTAATAAAATCATACGATTCTAGTTGAATATCACTGCATGTATTTACTCAAATAATAGGTTATTGTTCTGACTTTGTAGCACATATCTAGATAATACCATAATATGCATAAATGGTACTCCTGAGTAAGCATGTCAGGGATTGAGTAAGACCCCAGTTGTCCATAGTATTATTCATTACCTATCTTTTGTTTTTGCGGGCCTCTGCAATTAGTTTTTCTGTTAACCTTTGTCATAAGGCAGAATCTAAGCATGGTTCAACAGGTATTTCATTTAAGCCACACTCCCAGAAGCCAACATTAACATCCGGTCTGGACCTTTCTTGTTTTAGCTTAGGAAGTGTCTGTCTATTCTTCTACTATACTCCTCATAAGAGAACTTTGTTCCATCCTGTGAGTGGTTTCCATGGTGGAACGCTACGGGGCTGTTGTTCTTAGTCTCTTGTCTAAGTGAACAAATGGAGCACCCTCATCCTGTGCTGTAGAGTGTGTGCTGTAGGCCCTGACCATCTTCATTGCTCTCTAAGTTTGTACCAAGGTGTTGAGGTCTGGCGCTGTGGTCTAATCTGTGTGCAGTGCTGAACAGAGGGGAAGAATCACTTACCCTGCCTGTGCTTTGACTCATACAGCCAAGGACTGTGTTTGCTGCCAGGGTACACTGCTTGCTTATGCACAGCTCACTGTCCAGCAATACCTCAAGTCCTTTCCCTGTAGAGCTTTGCTGCGGCCAGTCTGTCCTGAGCCTGTATCACTGCCAAACCCAGGACAGGACTCTGCATTTGCCCTTTGCTGAATCTCAGGAATCTTCTGTCAGCCACATCCCCAGCTTCAGCAGACCCCTCTGAATTGCAGGCCTATTGCTCCCTCCCCATTCAGTGTCTAAAAACCTGACAGCAGGGCCCTCTCTCTGCTCTTCCATGTTACTGGCAGGAGTGTTAAACAGGACAGGACCCGGAACATAATCCTTGATTACTGACTTCTAGGCAGGCTACAACGAACCAAGAGTGACCATAGAACCATATTTTTTTACCTATTTAGTCTTCAGTTAATCCAAACTGTGGTCTTCAAATTCAAATGCATAAATAGTGTGGGACACAGCACTGAAAAAATGAGACAATTGAGTCTGGATGCTGCAGACTGAGAGGAAGGTGAAGCTGATGCACTTTATTGATCCCACATGTATCCGGCACTCCAGCTAAGCCTGACTTCCCACTAGACACACAGAGAACACATCTAAACAGCATATATGTTTAGTTACACATTGCACGGTGGACCCACAGAGTAGCTGGACAAATGAAGCTCTAGTGGGTGCCTCGTGTTTGTAATATGCCTGAGCAGGATGGGATTACCCTGGTGTGTTGTCAGTGTGTATCATGGGGAAGTGTGGATCTTATTGGCAGCTGGTTCCAGACACTCTGAATCTGTGCAGTAACTACCCCTGGACCTCAGTCTTCTGAATTGCTGGTAACTGGAAGTGCATACCCCTGAGGCTGTAGCCCTGCTTCTTTTGGCCTGTACAGATTGCCTCCCTCACCCATGCGTGCCTGCATGCTGAACTGGCTGTGACTCCCTAGTTTCCCAGTAGCTCATTCTGTGGTCCTTGTCTCAGATACAGAGGTAATACATCTGTACAGAGGTAGCCATGACACCCCCAGTCTGCATCCCATAGCCAGTACTCCTGTCATCGTACCCATAAATACATACACATGGCAGCAGTCTGTCAGCCAGGCTGATCCCTCCAGTACGAGAGTGTTCTTCCTGCGGTGTCACCCTTAGTGACCCACAAGCCATCTTGGCTCCCACACCACTTGCTGTGTAGTGTGCCTTGGTCTCTCTTAGGGATCAAACACTTGTACACTTGTACTATGGTGCTGGCACCATGGACAATTGCATTGTCCCGCTCCGGTGGCTGTCACTTAGGTACTCTGCCTCTGGGCTTTCCAGCTAGGTGCAGCTATCACAGACAAGCAGCACCCCCCCTCCCCGCCTTGTGATTTGTTACAATTGCTTACACTTAAGACTTCCAAACACACAAGTGCTGAGTAGAGTCCCTTGTCCAAGAAAAGAGGGAGGAATGGAGTTGAGTAAAAAGAAGATGTATCAATTGGGCATGGCTGGACAAGGTAGCAACCAGCCCGCTATTTACATCTAAGTGTCCCTCTTACCCTCATATTCCTCTGTTTTCCTGTACGTGTTATTCTCCAAGTTACCTAGTTCCTCCCTTTCCTCACATTTGTTTGCACCCCTGAATATGTAATAGTAAGAGTCCTGTGCTTTTCTGCTGCATCCCATAACATCTCTTCTGTAACAGAATGTCCAACACTATGCTGTTCCGCAGGAGATGCAAAGGCTTGGGCTGGGGGCTGAGCAGCTTGGGAGGAGTCTCAGTAAAAGCAGCTGATGGTGGCTTTTTGACTGCAGAGGTTCAAGGACTCTGTTCAGTCAGGGACACCAATGTTACCCACTAGAGACTGAGGTTTCTTTTGACACTGCATTGGTGACTAGGGAAGCTGGAGGACTTGGCCTTTAGGAGCAGAGATTCAGGGCAGTCTCCACTGGGATACCAGCAAAATTATCAGAAATAAGACCACTTGTTATGTTATATAATTACCTTTTTATTTAGCTATCTTCTATATAATAAGTAGGAACAATGTTTTGTTTCTATGTAATTTTTTCACTCTTCTACTTCAAAAAGATATCCTTATGTTCATGAATTA
Organism: Phainopepla nitens; assembly: GCA_013400175.1. Lineage (NCBI taxonomy): Eukaryota > Metazoa > Chordata > Aves > Passeriformes > Bombycillidae > Phainopepla > Phainopepla nitens. Next base: position 33,879 of record VXBQ01001906.1, on the reverse strand, counting down.
CCGTGGGCAATTGATAACCCTGGTGAACCTTCATAGGACTTGCCCAGCAGTGAGGCTGCTTGGCCACGCTGAGAAATTCGGGTCACTCAAAGTATCCCACAAATGTACTGCAGCATGTTTGGTCATTCACAGTATTGCCAGTACAGACAAAAATGCCCACTAAATTGTGAAAGAGCCACAAAACCACCATGTATCCAGGTAAACTACAGTCAGTGGAGAATAACCGGGTACTTGTTACAGAGGGAGGAAGGTGGAAAGATGGGGTGCCTCTCCCTTTGCCAGGAGAGCTGTTGCCAAAGCTTGTGCCACCGCTTAAATGAGGGTAGGGGTCTGCTGTTCAGTCTTGCAGATGGAGTCACAGATGGGTGTGTGATCACTCATCTCCTTAAAGCCCAGTGTCATGCCCCTGTGTTACTTACTTGGCAGTAGTATTTTCAGATATTACTTCCTGCATTTCAGAGCCTGAAATTACATGAGAGCTGTATCATTGCCTGGAAGAGTGGCTTTTTGTTTTATTCCAGTTACTTTTTTGGTTTCTAACATGTCATGCAGATGTGGCTCTTAAGGGCGTAGTTTAGTGAAGCAACTGGCAGCGTTAGGTTAGTGGTTGGACTCAATGATCTTAAGGTCTTTTCCAGCCTAACTGATTCCGTGATTTAATTACACTGCAAGAAAGCAACCCCCCTCAGTCCAAAGGGTGCCTTGGTGTTGACTACATTGTTGGGTTTCACACCTGGATGCTGTTGCTGAGGCTGTCCTGGGACAGGATGTCTTTCTCTGAGGCCTGAATTTGCATTCCCACCTGCTCCCACGGCCCTGTGCTGCTCTGGGCTTGTGGAGATGGGCATTTCATGGACTGATGGCTCCTGTGGTGGGCCTGGGTGTAGCCAAGATGCGGGGTATTATTTGGGCTTCTGCCAGCTGCTCTTGTCTCTCTTTTACATGTGTGCAGGTGAGCTCTTATCAGGTACCCTAACAGAAAGCTGACCTTCGCCTAAGTGGCAACCACTTGATCTCCTGTCACCTCCAGTTGCCCTTTGTAAATGCTTGATGAGTCTCCATGATCACTTCCCCATTATGCCCCTAGAATTGCTTCCTGAAGGGACTTGTTTTACACTTTTCCCAGGGATCAAAGTGAGAACGACCAGTTTGTAGTTTCCTGTATCATCCTCTTGGCCAGTTCACCAGTTTTGGAAGATCTCCAAACGATTTGTAGCTCACTAAATGTCATGGTTCCTCTGCCATGTTCCGAAGGTCTAAGACAAGTGAAAATTCTGTTTTTCTGCACTAAGATGAGGATACAGTTATTTTTTTTGCTAGAATATGTAACAAGAATTAAGTAAACTTCCTGAACTCACCTATGTTGTATTGTTGCAAAGAACTGTCAGAAGAAGAAAATTATCATTCCTTACACTGATTTTTTTTTCCTTTTCTCTAATTTGAAATTTACAGAGTAAAGGACTAGGCTTGCTCAATGATGCTGTTAGTAGCCAAAAGCAGAGTTTCTTTAACTGCTACTTTTTTGTCTGTTGTGTTTCTGTGGTTTAAAGTGCATAGGCTGGGAATGCCTCCAATGTGTTTGGAATGTTTAGGACTACAAATTCCTATTCTTGCTAACTCTTGGTTTGTCATCAAGTTTAAGAACTTCTTGTATTTTTAGTGCAATTTATTTTTAATCACAATATTGATTCCTCCCATAGTTTAAGACAGCTGGAACAAGATGCTATTGACCTAGAGAAGGAATTTCAGCTGGCAAATGTAAAGATCAAAAAAATAAATAAACAGAAAGCAGAACTTGTTGCTGAATTGATGCATCTCATGAAGGTATGTATTTTTAACTTGGTATGTGTTCCACTTCTATGAAAAGTCCAAATCTTGTAATTTAGGCAGGAGGCACGCAACATTACTGTCAGTGTTTTCAAGCTAGCTTTTTAAATTATTGAATAATTTTAACTTTTTCCATTTTTCATCTCCTTCTTAGTTTTTTTTCAGTTTGTATTTCTGGTAATTATTTTAAAATCGCTGAAGAGAATTGGAAAAAAATAAACTTTTTCCTGTACCAAACTTCAGACTGTAGAAACTTGGTGTTGAAATGACAAATTTTGAAGATCTCAGACCTTGGCTCACCACAAGTCTACAGTTGAAACCTTATCCTCCCTTTCATTAAGGGAGAGGATTCATTTGTATTTATATGCTGATCATAAAAAAACTTGGAAAACAGTTGCTTTTAATGGCCCATAATTGTAGCTACCCTTTAGACAGTAAACAATCTGTTGATGGTTTTGAAGCCTCTGGGCTGTTCCTGAGGCTGACTTGTTTGACAAATACCTGAACATTTTAATGTCAATGCTGTCAAACCATTCCAGTGATCACTAAAGTCTGTTAAGTAATTTCCCAAACACAGCCTTGTTTAGTTTTCTTGTGCTGTTCCAGTTAAGACAACAGATATAAGAGTTACAATCTTGTCAGTCAACTGCATTGTCATTACAAGATGCATATGTCTTTTGTGTTTATTTTTTGACCTTTTTCAGTATCTGTGTGTGAGATATGATGTCCACCAAAATCCACCTGTTGGATTCTTCTCTCTGAGTAGCAGTTGAGATGGCCTTAGCTTTTCTGACACTTCATGTGTTGATATATGGTGAAGGGGAAGAGAATGGGTGGAGGAAGGGTTGATGTAAAATTGTGGGTTGAAAGTGTGTGTGTGTGTGTCTATATATGTGTATTTATATATATTTGGTTGAAATTATATATGTTTAGATATTTAAAAGTACATGAGGATTATACGTCTTGAAGAACTTGGGTCACCACTTTTCATTGAACTTGACAGCAGTATTGATGAGCTGAACACAGTGTGAGATTGTTATGACTAAAAGGATGGGTAGTTTCTAAAGTAGTGATTATATCAGTTTTGAGTCTGGTGGAAAAAAACTGCTCTGTTTTCCTCTGTTTAGAAGATCATACCACTTAACATCGTCAAAGTAGGTTTGGCTCTTCAGATAACCAGAGTCACTGCTAAGAAGAACAAACTCCAGTCAAAGTACAAAGCAGGAGCTGTACAGCTAAGAGCTGCACAGGTAACAGTATTTATGAATACTGGGGTATCTACTCTGCAAACATGTCACTGTGAAGCCTTTATGGTGTTGAAAAGGATTCTTCCGTGTCTTTGTTTAGAAGTGGGTGTTACTACTGCTAAATAGTTAGCCTCAATTTCTGTAGTTTGACTTCAGCCTCTTCATTTAAAGCAGAATAGTAGCTTTGCCATCCTCGATTAAGACAGCTATGCTGCTGTGAAAATGTACCACTCAGTCATCTTATTTTGGATCTTTTTATTGTAATAAAAAGTGTGTAAAAAAGGCCAGGTGTTATTTGAAGGATTACTTTCTTCTGAGTGTGTCCATAAACAAGTAGCTCCAACCCACATGGGAAATTCAAGCTCAAGATGAACTAGAAAGGGCAGCAGCATAACAGAGCTGTTTTACCTTTTTTTCATAGCTCATTTCTTCATTTTGTAATTAAAGGCCTTTCTTGGAGGACTGAGGACAGAAAAGAGACTGAATGGTCCTTCTCTTGGTAGATTGTATTAGGAAGCTATGTTCTGTTCATGTAAAAAGTCTGAGGAGTTAGTTCCACAGCAAGTACACATTTCTAAGAGCAGAGGATGCTGTCATTGCTTGTGGATTGCTGCAAACATCAATTTTTGTATTTGTGTAGTAGTACAATCTTCCAGCGCACTGGGGAATTAACTGTCAAAGTAGATGGTGGTAAGTTGAGGATTTTTCCTTGTCTTGCCAGAGTTCAGTCAACTATAACCTAGTAATTCAATCTGATCATAAAGATAAAAGTAAAAATTGGAAAGCAGCTTGAAAGGTAGGAGATTAGTTATTTTGCATGGACGGGTACTTCCAAAGAGAATGGTGTCAGCAAATAGTTAGAAGACCATTCAAGTTATAGTTACCATCACTTGCAGGAAAATTAGGCAGAGGAGAACTCTTTTTAAAGAGGAGCAGAAAGTAACTTGAACACAGAGACAAATCTAGATGTTACTTAGAAAACCAGTGTTGCATAAGTTCTTATTTATGATCAATCTTTTACTCAGTTTATCAAAGTTCAGTGAAAATCATTTAATTGTTGGAGCTCAGTAAGGAGTAAGAATGTGTTAGAAGGCGATGGACCTCAGTGTATTGTCACGGGAAATTCATTTAATGTTTCTAGTTGTGTCTGCATCGATCTTCATCACTTAGGGGGTAGCTTGGGCTGGTACATAGATGTCTGGTCCGATATGTAGGCCAGACTTGTGATTTGTAACGTTCTGATAATTCTTAAAAATTTCCTCCTTCCTAGTAAAAGGTGTGTATGAGTCAAATTGAGTGTCATTGAGGCCCCCTCATTAAACCAACAAGAACGTTAACATAGCCTCATACTTTCTAATGTATAGAAGAAATAAGAAATCAAAACTTGTGTATTTTTTATTTATATTTGTCTAAATTTTATTTTTCCTGTGGGCGTTGACAGTAAATTGGCAAAGTTGAGTGAAAATTGAAACTTAGCTTGTTGAACTGTCAGTGCATTGATTCTAGTACATGCTTCACAGTAACATCAAGTATCTATTGCTCTTTAGTTTTTCTGTTGCATACTGAAATTTCTCCTGCCAAGTATGTATTTTCCTCTTCAATGAAGAATTTTACTTACCTTAGCTTGGATCAGGCATATTCAGTATTGAATCTGTAGATTTTAAGTGCCTACAGATCAACCTGAGATCTTGTTTCATGCAGCTCTGCAGAGCTCCCTTCAAGTGGGAGTTTTATATACAATTGAGAATTGAGATTCCCCACTTCAGATGATTCAGAATTGATTTGAGCTCTGGAAATGATCAAACACATAAAGTTAATGTGTCTTGTGGAAAAAAAGTATGGGTGCCTCTCACAGGATCTTTTGCCTTCGTTATCATGTCAAAATATTTCAGATGAAGCCAGTTGACTTTTAAATTTGTAGGATCCAAAATATTATTACAGGGCATATGCAGATATCCAGTGGGACGTAACTGTTGTGCTGTACAGTTGTATTTATGCTAATTCAGTATAGCTTGAGATCCTGGCTGTAAAGAAAAGGAGGGGCATCCTCCCTTTATTGATTTATCTCTGCAGCTCTAATGCCAGTCCTTGCAACCCATGTCACATTTCCTTCCTCTGCAATAGATGTAATGAAGTAGAAGGGGTGGTCTAAAAAAGGCCCCTTCTAAAAGGTTTCCAACCTTTCTGAAAACACCAACGCAGACAGAAAAATATTTTTACAGTGTGTTTGTGGAGATTGTGAAATGCTTATCTGTAATGTAAGGATCTATTTCATAGTGCTTGGTGGAGAGGGAGGGAAGAACAGGGTTTTTTTATTTCATACTTGCTGAGAACAACAGCCCTAACTCTTGTGAGTGTGAGATGATCACTAATGATCATACCCATTACTACCACTTCTATTGTATTTAGTAAATAAAAATCAGTTACAGTTCCAGAAAGTAATGAGAGTGACTGTCAGTGTCTGTGTCCTGTATTTTAGAACTGTGGAACAAGCATTTCTCTAACTGTATGATTTCCAAATGAAAACTGAATTTTTTTTCACCACTGGAGGGCTCCTGTATTTAGCTGAAGTACACAACAGTAAAACTTGGGAAGATAACTCTTGAATCTACATGCACACTTGTTAAGCTGAGAGAAAATAAATTTAGTTATTTCTGAGGAACTTCATTTTGATCAATTTACCTTGGCATCTGTTGACTTGATGAGCAGAGAGGTATAACTAGTTCTGTTACTTGAAGCAAATTTTTTTGATATTTTAATAGTCTGGTTTCACTTACTTTTTCTGCTTCAGAGGTGGTTTGTTGCTAGTGTGCTAGTATTACCTCTGGAAATTCACAATAATATTTAAAAAAAAATATGGTAGTGATTTTTTAAAATATCTTTTAATATTTCTAACAGAAACATTTTAATGAACTGAATAGTAGGAAGCAACATCTTTATGAGAAGTGCTTGGAATTGATGGAACAAGCTCGACACATCTGCAGATGGGCTCCGGATCAAGATTTTCCAGAAGAATTTCAAGTTGTATGTACAAAAAGAAATTTACACATATCTGGTGAATTTCTAACTTCTTCTGCAAAGAATATTGTATATTTTTTATTAGAAGGCTCCAAGTAAAGGATCACGTGTACTTCTGTTACTATCATTAGCCTTTTAAACCACCTTTAAAATAGTGCTGAGATACCCTTTGACTACCACTTGGTTTAGTGCACAGGGGAGAGAAAACTAGATCTGTGATTTCAGTTGAAATCCACGGTCTCGTGTTTGCAGAAATAAAGAGACCATATTTTTCTACCTTCCTGCTCTAATGAAGCTACACAAAAGAACTGAGGTCTGGACCCAGCCTCTTAGAAGTATTCATTTGCATGGCTTATCTAGCATAGTCCAAGTCCGAATCTCTGAGTATCTGTGCCTGCACAAGCTAGGCAACTAAGGAGCAACTAATTATGTATCTTAATTATGTAACTTCCAACCTTCCTTTTCTGTCCAGACTAGTTGGCGAGGGAATCTTGCTATGTTGAATTTTGAGCATGTGACACCCTGATTAAAAGTAACAAAATAGTTTATGGTTTATCCAATTTATTTTTTTTAACAAAAACTTGAGTCCTTCATGAAGTATTGCTTTGTAACATGTGCAATCCTTTGTCTTGCAGGCTTTTCAAACTCTTCCAAACACATTGGAGGAAATCGATGCTTTTCTGAATGAAGAGAAAACCAGGGCTTCCTGTTTCACAGGCCTCAGTTCTTCGGTGTGTTTGCTGCTTTCCCTGCCACTCTGCCCACATTGTACTTGTTTCCCACTTTCTGCTAGATCTCTTGGTATAATAAGCTAGGAACAGTGTGGTGTAAATGCCAGATTCTACATCTACTCAGATTTCAAATAGAAGTTCTTTAAAAAAGGTGCCTTTAAAAAAAAAAAAAAGTTGTGGTAATCTGAGAGAAACAAAGCTTTACAGTTCCCTTGCTTTAAAGCTAGAAATGTGTCTTGTTTAGTGTGCAGTGCAGTAATCTGTGTAATTGTGTTTGAACAGCATCAGTGCAGTGTGGTATTTTTACAGTCAGGGTTAGAATTAGCAAATATTTTGCTGACTGCTTGTTTTTTATTCTGACAGGTTGTTGAAGAATACAATAAGCAAACACAGGAAATACAGCAGTTAACAGAATTTCTAGAAGAAAAGAAAAATGAGTTGAATAACTATAAGCAAAACATTTCACAGGTAATAGCTCGAGTTATCACTTCTGTATCATTATTATAATTCTAGGTGGTAGTAGGAATGTATGTACAGAAATAAACAGTAACAATTTCAGATTGTTTTGAGTGTAAACCGAGATGTTAACTTCCCTACTTAAGATGTTTTTTCAATGTAAATGCTATCTCCAAGGGAAAATTCAGTTCTTAAATTGATTTTACATGGATATATCTACTTTTAGGTCAAGGAGAAGTGGCTGAACCTCTTGAAAGTGATGATTGAAAAAATTAATGAAAAGTTCAGTAAGTTCTTTAGTTCTATGCAATGTGTTGGTGAAGTTGATCTTCATATGGAAAATGAGGTATGATTGATTTTTCATATAACATTCATATTTTCATGCATAATGTTTTGGTCTTATATTGCTAGAGAAAAATAACACGTTGTCATGTGGAGATGTTATTTTGAAAAAACACTGAACATTTACTCAACACTTTCAGTGCACTAGAACTGATTTATCAATGTCATTGAAGGTAAGTGAGTCTTTATCCAGATGACTAGGACTGACTTCACCTCCTGACTTTAGCAATAGGCCTGCAACTTACAGAACTTGGTTTGAAGCATTGTATTTGCCTAGTTGTTACTCAGATTTATGAGGTTCATTATTTAATTCTACATTTTCAGCTAATTTTTGTCCTCTATTATTGTCTAAATCTTCGATATTAGGTGTTGAATTGATTGGTTCTACATGTAGTTTCTACTGGAGTCTGGGGGCATTTTTTCTGTTCTGAAAGTAGCTGTCATTTGGCCCATCCTATTACATTTTCAGTAACCTTTATTGGTAGGGTTTACCTTTGGTGAAGAGTTTAGAGCATCAGTAGAACTTGGGGAGAAATATTCAGTGCAGTGAAAAGAAGAGGGAAATTTGGTATTTTGTTTTAAGTTGATTACTGAAATCATGATGTCAAGACTTTCATATGTTAACACATAGACTACACAATAGTGAAAGTTAACACAATTTTTCTGGGTTTTTTTTGCTGTTGTAAATTACTTAAGCAGTTTTTCTTAAAATAGCAGTGGCAGTTATTGCTCAGGGCAGAAGAGTGACTGGTAAGGCTGTTTATATGAATTGCATAAAAATGTTTACCTGGAGACTAGTAATATGAAACAGTGGAACATTAAAACATCGACTTTTCATGTCTTTTGATAATTACCTCAACAGATCTGTACTACACAAAAGCTGTCTTTTAGATAGAAGTATGTTGGGAGAAAGCATACAGAAGGAACAGTAAAGCAGTTTAAAAGCAAAAGACGTGTGGAGTGCCTTTCTGAATCTCTTCTTTGGAAGGTCTTGCTTTTCTATAGCAAAGATGTCACAAATAGTTCTGAGAGATTAGCTAGCAGTACTGTGGCAGTGAGTAAAACTTCTTTTCTCAAGGGATCAATGGCTACAATCTAGAAGGGTGGATAATCTGTTCTGAAGTTTGTATTCCTTACTGTTCTCTGCAGGAGAATCTTTTGCCTCACCTATAGATAACATGAGAGAGACTCTTGAGGTGGAATTACTTTTTATTACAAATGTTTCTGTGACACTGAAGTTTAAGCCTCTTTTAGTCTGCCTTATAGCAATCTTAAGATCTGTGGATGTCCTTGGTGACACTACCTGTTGTCACCACTGGATAATAGGAGGAATTGAACACAGGAGGAACTTCTTTACAGAAGGAGTGATTAAACATGGACTGAGGAGGGAAGCGATTGAGTCACTGTCCCTGGAGTTGCTTAAGGAATGACTGGACAGAGCACTCAGTTCCATGGTCTATTTGCCAGGTTGGTGTTCAGTCATAGGTTGAGCTCTGGTCTCAGAGGCCTTTTGCAACCTAAGTGATTCTGTGTGAAATGCTTTGCTGGGTTCTTCCTTAACATCCTAGCAGAAACCTCTGAACAGTCTGACTTGCCTTGGTAACATTGAGTAGCCAGAATTTGTACTGCTAGCCATGATAACGCTCGCATTCCTTGATTCACCCCAAGGAGTTTTGGGCATAATTTTTATTTTGGAACATCTGTCAGTTATACAAACTGGCATTCAAAATAGTGTGGCAGTAGTCAAGGTCTGACTGATGCCATCATGGCTGTGTTTGACTTGAATCTTTTTTATTTGGTTTTGCTAGCCTGTATCTTTTTCACTTTTTCAAACCTAGTTATGCCAAATGCATCTGAAATTACAGTGGGCTAAGAGACTTTAGATTCTGGGTTTTGTTTCTCCTTACATGAAGTTGTAATCAGAAGAACTCATAGAATTACAGATAAGTTGGAAGGATTCACAAGGATTGTCAAGTCCAGCTCTTAAGTAAATGGCCCATACAGGGATTGAACCCACAACTTTGGTGGTGTTAGCATCATGCTCTGACCAGCTAAGGGAACTCAGTGGCCACTGAACACAACTTCAGGAATAATAGAGTGTACTCTGAAGATTTCTTTTTAGTCTTAAGCATGAATGCATTTCATTGCATGGTTGTTCTTTTGAACTACTGATACTTGCGTCATTGACTGAGGCTGCTGACAAGTTTCACTTTCCTCTTAAAAAAACACCTTGTGTATGCTTTTCCCATTGAAGTAGGAAAAGGAAATGGCTGTCCTCTGATAGATTTTGAGCTGCTTGCACTCGAAGAGGTTCAGATTGGTACTCAACCTACGCACACACCATTACTCCACTGGTCAAATTGATAGTATCCTAAGGCTTTTATTTTTCCCAAGGAATGGGATTTATAGGGGCATTGCTTTCTTCTTTCTCTAGCCAAGATTTTTATTTTCCTGTTGATGTTCTTACTGCATATGAAGCCTTTCTTAACTGGAATTAACAAATCATAGTCATGTGAAGGGAATGGTATTGGAAATTCTCTAGCAAAAGTAGACAAAACTGAAGGAAAACAGATGAAACAGAATTTATATATATATAGATGAACCAGAATTAATATATTGATTTTAAGTTGAACTGAAGTAGTTGGTAGACCCAGGTACATTTGTATAAATGTCCTTTAGTTTGCATGTCATCTTAAAATAAGCTGTAATACAAAGAAATTGAGTTTAAAAGGTACTGGCTTTCACAGGAGGAGTATGAAAAGTATGGAATTCGCATTAGAGTCAAATTCCACAGTAGCTCTGAACTTCATGAATTGACTCCGTATCATCAGAGTGGAGGTGAGAAAACTGTTTCCACTATGTTATACCTGATGGCTCTGCAAGAACTCAACAGGTCTCCTTTCAGGGTTGTTGATGAAATAAATCAGGTGAGAATCAATAGTGTGGTATTGCTCTTTCTGTGTACAGATGCTTATGACATAGTGGAGAGAACAGACTTTTTTTTTTTTTTTCAGGGAATGGATCCAATGAATGAGAGAAGAGTTTTTGAAATGGTTGTGGAAACTGCTTGTAAAAAAAGGACATCTCAGTACTTCCTCATTACACCAAAGGTGTGTGGCAGAAAATGAAATAAAATGTTTCAAGTGTAGGAGAATCGGATTTTGTGTGATAATACACCAATAAATAACATATAACTTAACTGTTTAACCTAAGAACTTTGGATTAAAGAAAGGATTTGTCCACTTACGGGCAGTCAGGCAAGAATTCAGACAACTTAGGCCAAGGCTCATCTCCTCAGGAACCCACTCTGGAGTTGTGGCTTCACTGGAAGTGTCATTTGTTAACCACCAGTGGACAGGGTTTGTCATGGAAAAGGCTGGAAGAGGTAATGCTTCTAGCTGACACAGAATTCAGACTGTAGCACAGACCAACTTCCAGACAAGTTGGATGAAGGTACTAGAGGAGGAGGAGGCTAGTGCTGCTGACATCAGAAGAATGGAGTCCCACATGATTACTTTAATAGTTTTCCTGTATTAATCTGAGACTTAGAGGCTCAGGAAAGGTGAGATCTATGCTCCAAGTGACCAGTTTAAGTATGGTTTGGTCAAAATTTTAAAAAAGCTGTTTGACTTACTAGTCATGAAGTGATGCGGTGCCAAGGCTTGAAAGGGGTAAATAGGGTGGCTGTTCACCTGTATCACTAGCTGAGGCAAATGTTACATTCGGCTTGATGCAAGACAGGTTGAAAAAGTAAAGGTTACTTGTACACCAGGGAGACAAGCAGTGAGTAGTGTGCTGGTTTTTATTAAGATATCCCTTCTGTATCCCGTTTTACACTGTATTTTAGAAAATCTGGCTGGTATGTCCTGTTTTTTCAGTAAATAGCAATTGAAGGGTCTGAGTAAAGCTACCTCACAGCATTTTCCTTACTGGAAGGAGATGTAAGGTAATGGTTGTTGTTCCTTCTGATCTTGTAGTGTGCTTACCTCCATGCAGTTTGGTAATTTCCTAACCACATTACTTCTTTGTTGTTCTGTGTTTTCTATTCCGTTTTGTCTTCTTGCAATTCCTCTCCTTATTGAATCAGCTTTTCCGTGCACTCTTCTACTTGGAGAAATAACAGAATGATTTGGATGCTGAAAGATAGGTAGCTCAACTAACTCTAATGCTTCCCAAATTTAAGGAGTTGTAGAAAATTGTTGTCTGGGGTCTGGGGTCCAGTTGTAAAAATTGAGTCTGTTGTCAAATTACTAAGAATAGAGACAGGGAAAAATTGAGTATGCATAGCTAACCATAAAGATCAAAATAAAAATGAAAAAGCAGAATTTAAAAAAAAACTCAGAACTTTAAA